>JBAIZL010000002.1:8234048-8236548 GCA_036971475.1 Prosapia bicincta
ATATATATATATATATATATATATATATATTTATATATATATATATATATATATATATATATATATATATATATATATAGATTTTTTGGACTAGGAGACTACAGACTTACCTTGGTAAGAGTCCACACTGTAGTCTTGAAATAGAAACACATAAAAGCACTTAAACAATGATATATTTCAACCACACAGTGGTCTTTGTCAATCGAAGAGAAAACACAAAAAGAAATATGAGAGAATAAAATAAAATAAAAAAATTTAAAAAAACAATATCATTGTTTAAGTGCTTTTATGTGTTTCTATTTCAAGACTACAGTGTGGACTCTTACCAAGGTAAGTCTGTCAGTCTCCTAGTCCAAAAAATCTAAATAATCTTTACCAACCAAAACTATATATATATATATATATTAGTAGAAATGGAGGTTCAGTCAGATACAGGCCTATAAGTACAAAATTTATTTATATTTAAATTGTACTTAATAATATTGTACTTATATTCAAATTTCAGTAACATTCCTGAAATTTGGTTAATCCTTCTTTAAAATACTCTTCTTGAAAAATAAAATTCGTGAAATGTCATTTTTACTCCAAAATAAATGTAATATTTAAAAATCACTAATTGGCATCAGTATATTACAAAAATTGAATGATTTAAATATAAACTTTAATAATAAGTGAGTGCTTTATCTTAAGTCTAGAAACCTTTCAACATATTAAAACATGCTTTAATACAAAATTTATTCTCAGTTTTTTACTTTAATTCATTATACTATATTTATTTTTCATGTTTTATCAATTTTGAGGTTTTTTTATTAAAATGAATTTCTTCAAAATTGTAATTTTTCTACTTAAATATTAAATTAATTTTCATACTTAAAATCAAATATTTTATTAAACACTTATTTAAGTGCATTTCTATAAACATGTTTTGTTTATACTTTATTGTAATTAACAAATAACTACAAAATATTTGTAATTATGAAATAAAAATATGTGTTATCAAAGATTAGTCTAATGATTTTATTTTTAAGATTAATTTAAAGTGTAAGATACGTTCTTTTTTCATAAACAAAATTAAGAAACTACATCAGTAATTAAGCCCATTTCATTACCAACTTAAAACGCATGATTTTATCTCTTTTGAATGTAACCGCTTTTCTATTACCTTTTCATCTGTTTACTCTATCCACAATCTAATAGATTGATTTTATTGTTCTTAAACAAAAATTTGTCAACAATTCCATTCAAAACTAACAAATGTTACATTTATCTATAAGCAAAGTTGAGAGTGTTCAAAAATATGTGACGCAACAGCGAAAATTAATTCTTCGAAATAGTAGTTTAATCGTACCCCAGCACCCCTGCTAAACATAGTTTATCTACCTTGTTTGGTCGGCATAGCCCGGTCTCCAGAGTGCGCACTAAACCCTGTTCAAGTTATCCTACACAACTGAACGCTGTCTGCCCAACGTCTCGCTGCCCCGCCCCGTACACGCGCAGGCGCTCTCAAAATTATTTCTAATTAATACAATCAGACAGATTTCAACTTTCCACCAGCACTGAAATCAATCTGTCTTATTATTAATTTTATTGCAAATGGTAGCAGTGTAGGCGGAAGTTTGCCTTTTATGATTTTATATTGATAACGTTAAAATTTCATAATGCTTATTACTTCTCTATATAGTGGTTCGTAACACTTGTATGTATTGCTCGTTTAAATTTTTTATTTTATAAAATTGTTTATGTTATTTTAAAAAATATATTGTGTCTTGTTCGATATTATTTCTTCTTTAACAGTGTCTGTTACAAAATGCTTTTGAGTATTAAGGCTACACCTTTTTGTGACATTTTATAGTAAAGGTTTCTATACCTTTGGTTTGACTTTTTTTACGAATGTTTCTTCTGTTAATTCTCTAGTACTTGTTAAAACCAAATTATTTTAAAATGAGATCAGTTTATACTGCCACAGATAATATGCAAATAAAATTGTTTTTTTATTTGGTATCTTTTAAGTTTTTAAAGTTTTTGTTTTATGTTTTCAATTATGTTAGTGTATTATTTCTTACTGAAATAATTATGAAAACTATCTACAGGATATTTTGTTTTTTTTTTAACAAATTATATCAACTTTTAATTTGTATAACGCTTTCAAGTTCTCAGAAAATAATACAATAATTAAACAAAAGCTTTAATTTCTTTGTTTGTTTTTTCAAATGCCGGTGTATAAATAAATGTAGGTTAAAACTTGAAGTATGGTTAATAGCATTCTACAAGGTAGATAATGCCTTTCTAGCCTCTGAAGACGTTTTCATTATTTTACAGGCCATACACAAGTCTTGAACTATACTCAACCCAATTTATACAATGAAAAAGACTCTGCTTTAAGTCTGTTGTATTTAATTTCCTGAAGATGTAACATAAAATCAAATAAATTAACGGTTATATATTGCTCTTGTCTTGTGATTTCATTTTTTACAGCAAGGAAATACTGACAAATTGGTAG
>JBAIZL010000002.1:8244048-8374048 GCA_036971475.1 Prosapia bicincta
TGGGGTGCACTGCAAAGATAAAAATATGTATATTCTGGATAAGCATAACAATATAAAAAAAAGGAAATAAAATTTGGAAAAGGGGGAATTTTGAATAAAATAAAATATATAAATAGCGTCGAGAAATATAAGTATAAAGTAATAAAGTGATATAAAATAAATGTCTACGTAAATAAGGGGGTTAATGTGTTGATGTCGTCGATAATATGTTGAAATAAAATAAATGCCAACGTGAATAAGGGGAGATAAGGTGAAATACCGTCATATATATATATATATATATATATATATATATATATATATATATATATATATATATATATATACATACATATATATATATATATACATATATATATATATATATATATATATATATATATATATATATGTAACAAATTATATAAATATAATAAAGAATTTAAAAATAAAAAATAATAGTAATATGAAATTGGGGTTAAATTTAATATAGTTGTGTTCAGATAGAGTGGATAGATTTGTAACTGAAGTGCGGTTGAGGTTAGGTTAAGACGAATTATTTTAAATTTAAAAAATTTATGATGAATAGTTGGGAGGAAGCTAAGAAATATAGTAAATATAATAATAAGTATCAACCTATAAAGTTAATGAAATATTTGGAGATATTAAGAGATGGAAGATAGACAAAAGTGACTAATTATGCGAGTTTTAAAATAACATAAACCAGTTAGGACAATTAGCTTGAAATTTTTCAGCTCAGTATTTAACTATTAGAGAATTAAGATACAATTGTATCGTAGGATTAAGTTATAAGTGGACGAAAGTGGACAGATGAATGTATAAACGACTTTTAAGTGGACAATTATAAAAGGATTAAAGACAATGTAAGATAAGTTAGCCAAATGTGTTGAGGTATAACTTACTCAATCAGAATTTGTTCAGTTAGTTATTAATGCAAATTGTCAATTAGAGAATAAATGTTAATTTAAATTTAATTTTTAAAAAAATATGTATATTTAATGTTTTAAATATATGCCATCAAACTACATTAATTTACATATTATATTTACTAATTACCATTTATTTATTCCTCGTATTGTTTAGCAAACATTAATAATATGACAAACTTTACTTAATTTTGTTAAACTGATATTTTATTAATTTAAGGGTAAAGTCAAATATGTATTTGATTATTCGCTTTAAATGGATTTGTGTTTGAAAATATTTTTTTTAGGTAGTCAAGTATTTCTGACTTTGACTTGCCTTTTGACTTAACCTTCATCTAGTATATTCCTGATCGTATGGCCTGGATTGGTCTGGCGTAAACATGAAGCCCTCAAATACAGCATCCTCTCTATTTGGCGGTTTAATATTATCGCTTTTATTAGTTAGGCATTTTTGTTATTTTACTTTAAGTGAAAAACGGATTCAAACTTATACATAGATTTATGCTTTTAAAACTTTATTTTTCAAAGTAGTTCCGTTACGTTCATTAAATCTTTCGGTGGTAAATCTTCGAGAAACCGACTCCATGATAGTTTAATTGCAGGACTAAAAATTGAAATCTCAGTTTGCCAGGGTCTTCTTACACATTTTGAAAAACTTTTTAATACAGACTTCCTTCGCCACACTCTGGATTCGTCTCAATTCTTCTTTGGACGTCTCCAGTTGCTACCTCTCTCCCAACTGACTATCTTCAATCCGCATTAGTTTTCCTTTCCTTTACCATTTGAACTTTGTGTGCTTTTTCTATTGGTTGACATACATCTCACTGCCCTTCTTCCGACGTCTCCAGTTGCTACCTCTCTTCCAACTGACTATCTTCAATCCGCATTAGTTTTCCTTTCCTTTACCATTTGAACTTTGTGTGCTTTTTCTATTGGTTGACATACATCTCACTGCCCTTCTTCCGACGTCTCCAGTTGCTACCTCTCTTCCAACTAACTATCTTCAATCCGCATTAGTTTTCCTTTCCTTTACCATTTGAACTTTGTGTGCTTTTTCTATTGGTTGACATACATCTCACTGCCCTTCTTCCGACGTCTCCAGTTGCTACCTCTCTTCCAACTAACTATCTTCAATCCGCATTAGTTTTCCTTTCCTTTACCATTTGAACTTTGTGTGCTTTTTCTATTGGTTTACATACATCTCACTGCCCTTCTTCCGACGTCTCCAGTTGCTACCTCTCTTCCAACTAACTATCTTCAATCCGCATTAGTTTTCCTTTCCTTTACCATTTGAACTTTGTGTGCTTTTTCTATTGGTTGACATACATCTCACTGCCCTTCTTCCGACGTCTCCAGTTGCTACCTCTCTTCCAACTGACTATCTTCAATCCGCATTAGTTTTCCTTTCCTTTACCATTTGAACTTTGTGTGCTTTTTCTATTGGTTGACATACATCTCACTGCACTTCTTCCGACGTCTCCAGTTGCTACCTCTCTTCCAACTAACTATCTTCAATCCGCATTAGTTTTCCTTTCCTTTACCATTTGAACTTTGTGTGCTTTTTCTATTGGTTGACATACATCTCACTGCCCTTCTTCCGACGTCTCCAGTTGCTACCTCTCTTCCAACTAACTATCTTCAATCCGCATTAGTTTTCCTTTCCTTTACCATTTGAACTTTGTGTGCTTTTTCTATTGGTTTACATACATCTCACTGCCCTTCTTCCGACGTCTCCAGTTGCTACCTCTCTTCCAACTGACTATCTTCAATCCGCATTAGTTTTCCTTTCCTTTACCATTTGAACTTTGTGTGCTTTTTCTATTGGTTGACATACATCTCACTGCCCTTCTTCCGACGTCTCCAGTTGCTACCTCTCTTCCAACTGACTATCTTCAATCCAGATTAGTTTTCCTTCCCTTTACCATTTGAACTTTGTGTGCTTTTTCTATTGGTTTACATACATCTCACTGCCCTTCTTCCGACGTCTCCAGTTGCTACCTCTCTTCCGACTGACTATCTTCAATCCGCATTAGTTTTCCTTTCCTTTACCATTTGAACTTTGTGTGCTTTTTCTATTGGTTGACATACATCTCACTGCCCTTCTTCCGACGTCTCCAGTTGCTACCTCTCTTCCAACTAACTATCTTCAATCCGCATTAGTTTTCCTTTCCTTTACCATTTGAACTTTGTGTGCTTTTTCTATTGGTTGACATACATCTCACTGCCCTTCTTCCGACGTCTCCAGTTGCTACCTCTCTTCCAACTAACTATCTTCAATCCGCATTAGTTTTCCTTTCCTTTACCATTTGAACTTTGTGTGCTTTTTCTATTGGTTTACATACATCTCACTGCCCTTCTTCCGACGTCTCCAGTTGCTACCTCTCTTCCAACTAACTATCTTCAATCCGCATTAGTTTTCCTTTCCTTTACCATTTGAACTTTGTGTGCTTTTTCTATTGGTTGACATACATCTCACTGCCCTTCTTCCGACGTCTCCAGTTGCTACCTCTCTTCCAACTGACTATCTTCAATCCGCATTAGTTTTCCTTTCCTTTACCATTTGAACTTTGTGTGCTTTTTCTATTGGTTGACATACATCTCACTGCCCTTCTTCCGACGTCTCCAGTTGCTACCTCTCTTCCAACTAACTATCTTCAATCCGCATTAGTTTTCCTTTCCTTTACCATTTGAACTTTGTGTGCTTTTTCTATTGGTTGACATACATCTCACTGCCCTTCTTCCGATGTCTCCAGTTGCTACCTCTCTTCCAACTGACTATCTTCAATCCGCATTAGTTTTCCTTCCCTTTACCATTTGAACTTTGTGTGCTTTTTCTATTGGTTTACATACATCTCACTGCCCTTCTTCCGACGTCTCCAGTTGCTACCTCTCTTCCAACTGACTATCTTCAATCCAGATTAGTTTTCCTTCCCTTTACCATTTGAACTTTGTGTGCTTTTTCTATTGGTTTACATACATCTCACTGCCCTTCTTCCGACGTCTCCAGTTGCTACCTCTCTTCCGACTGACTATCTTCAATCCGCATTAGTTTTCCTTTCCTTTACCATTTGAACTTTGTGTGCTTTTTCTATTGGTTTACATACATCTCACTGCCCTTCTTCCGACGTCTCCAGTTGCTACCTCTCTTCCGACTGACTATCTTCAATCCGCATTAGTTTTCCTTCCCTTTACCATTTGAACTTTGTGTGCTTTTTCTATTGGTTTACATACATCTCACTGCCCTTCTTCCGACGTCTCCAGTTGCTACCTCTCTTCCGACTGACTATCTTCAATCCGCATTAGTTTTCCTTCCCTTTACCATTTGAACTTTGTGTGCTTTTTCTATTGGTTTACATACATCTCACTGCCCTTCTTCCGACGTCTCCAGTTGCTACCTCTCTTCCGACTGACTATCTTCAATCCGCATTAGTTTTCCTTCCCTTTACCATTTGAACTTTGTGTGCTTTTTCTATTGGTTGACATACAACTCACTGCCCTTCTTCCGACGTCTCCAGTTGCTACCTCTCTTCCAACTAACTATCTTCAATCCGCATTAGTTTTCCTTTCCTTTACCATTTGAACTTTGTGTGCTTTTTCTATTGGTTGACATACATCTCACTGCCCTTCTTCCGACGTCTCCAGTTGCTACCTCTCTTCCAACTAACTATCTTCAATCCGCATTAGTTTTCCTTTCCTTTACCATTTGAACTTTGTGTGCTTTTTCTATTGGTTGACATACATCTCACTGCCCTTCTTCCGACGTCTCCAGTTGCTACCTCTCTTCCAACTAACTATCTTCAATCCGCATTAGTTTTCCTTTCCTTTACCATTTGAACTTTGTGTGCTTTTTCTATTGGTTGACATACATCTCACTGCCCTTCTTCCGACGTCTCCAGTTGCTACCTCTCTTCCAACTAACTATCTTCAATCCGCATTAGTTTTCCTTTCCTTTACCATTTGAACTTTGTGTGCTTTTTCTATTGGTTGACATACATCTCACTGCCCTTCTTCCGATGTCTCCAGTTGCTACCTCTCTTCCAACTGACTATCTTCAATCCGCATTAGTTTTCCTTCCCTTTACCATTTGAACTTTGTGTGCTTTTTCTATTGGTTTACATACATCTCACTGCCCTTCTTCCGACGTCTCCAGTTGCTACCTCTCTTCCGACTGACTATCTTCAATCCGCATTAGTTTTCCTTTCCTTTACCATTTGAACTTTGTGTGCTTTTTCTATTGGTTTACATACATCTCACTGCCCTTCTTCCGACGTCTCCAGTTGCTACCTCTCTTCCGACTGACTATCTTCAATCCGCATTAGTTTTCCTTCCCTTTACCATTTGAACTTTGTGTGCTTTTTCTATTGGTTTACATACATCTCACTGCCCTTCTTCCGACGTCTCCAGTTGCTACCTCTCTTCCGACTGACTATCTTCAATCCGCATTAGTTTTCCTTCCCTTTACCATTTGAACTTTGTGTGCTTTTTCTATTGGTTTACATACATCTCACTGCCCTTCTTCCGACGTCTCCAGTTGCTACCTCTCTTCCGACTGACTATCTTCAATCCGCATTAGTTTTCCTTCCCTTTACCATTTGAACTTTGTGTGCTTTTTCTATTGGTTTACATACATCTCACTGCCCTTCTTCCGACGTCTCCAGTTGCTACCTCTCTTCCGACTGACTATCTTCAATCCGCATTAGTTTTCCTTCCCTTTACCATTTGAACTTTGTGTGCTTTTTCTATTGGTTGACATACATCTCACTGACCTTCTTCCGACGTCTCCAGTTGCTACATCTCTTCCGACTGACTATCTTTCTCCAGTAAGGCCTACTAACTCCAACTTCTCGCCTAATAATATAGGCTACCATTGCAATTTAAAGCTGACTCCGCTAAGAAAACCGTCACACACTTTGTTCTAAATTCCTTAGAGTAGCTAGCTTGCTATAATTCTCAAACGTGAGAGCTAGCGCAATCCACTCCGATATACCAAAGTCTTGAAAACCTTATACCAATTTTCAATAAAATCCTATTTTCACGATTAGACCCGTTTATGAAATCAGTTTTAAAAACATACTTAAACCAACTTTTCGTATATTATTTAATACCTGCAAGCTCATATAAATATTTTTTCAAAATATTACAGTAAATTAATTTGTATAATATTTATTTTACTATTAACCCATTTCGAGTTTTTGATAAACAAAAGAGCATTATCACTAAAATATTAAAATAATTATTTATTAAGATAATGAATGAAAATTTAAATTGCGGAAAAACTGACTTTTATCTTTTTTTCAAAAAAAATAATAATTTTACAAAGATTCATGAAGTTTTTAAATAGAGCTCCTATGAGTATAATTTTTCAGTCTCGCTTATTTGTTATTTTTAGTTGATTTTATTATTCATTGAAAAATATTGAAGGAAGCTAGAAAACACAATAGTTTTTAAAGTGATCCGTTTTGTGGAAATAACAAGACAACTATTGCCTATGAATAAATAGGTGTAAAGTATTATTTAAAATGTATATCATCTAATTTAATTTTTGTGCCAGTTAGAAGAGTCACTATTATTTCATTAGCTTAATCCCAAATTCCTTTTGTTTTTTATTTATTTTATCACCTTTGTTATCAAAGAGATAACTATAACAGACATTTAATAAGATAAGTACAGTTTATTCTGCAAAGTTTTGTGTTGGGTATCAAAGAACATAAGGAATCAGCAGTACATGTCACTGAAAGCCAAGCAAATGCTAACATTTTTACATTGATTATGTAAAAATGTCGGCATAGATAATACTAAGTATATCATAGTATATCATAAGTTGTAATATTATTTTTTATCTTCATCTGAGTTAGTAATTTACACTTCTACAACTTCAATCCTTACATATTATGAAAACAATTGTTTATACCTAAACTTTCTTTTTGTTTAAATGAAGACGACTGCTTTGAGAGGTGTTTCATTATTACCTAGAAGTGTAATTCCTTAACCCTACCATTTTCACCTTTCCCCGTTTTTTTTGCCGTTTTAATGTTTGTCCCCCTTTTTTTTATTAAAGAGATAAGATATGTATACAGAAAACCAAATCACTAAAACAAAAAGCCAGAGAACCCGATTTAAAATACGTAAAAGCAGATAAAGGTAATACTACAGTTATTATACATACGCAGGATTTATACAATAAAATTAATGAATTCATTAC
This sequence comes from Prosapia bicincta, assembly GCA_036971475.1. Lineage (NCBI taxonomy): Eukaryota > Metazoa > Arthropoda > Insecta > Hemiptera > Cercopidae > Prosapia > Prosapia bicincta. Next base: position 8,251,177 of record JBAIZL010000002.1, read on the forward strand.
GGCAAACAACATCTCAGAAACAAATAAAGACCCAAAAAACAAATATCACAACACAGTTAAACACATAAATAATTCAACTAAACACGTAATATCTAAAACACAGAAAAGTACCTTAAAATCAATAACACCTACGGCACCTACCCTACAAGCACTTCCTAAACTACGTAAACAAGGAACACCAATAAGACCGATAGTCAACAGTCAACAATCACCCGCACACAAAGTAGCACGTCATATGGATCATAGAACTATTAGAATATACATAAAACTAGACACACACAAATATAAAGAACACAATAAATCTAGTAAACAAAATAAAGAACATTGAAATCCCTCATAACTCAACCTTAGCATCGTTTGACATCACAAACCTATATACCAATATCCCAGTCACAGAAACACTAAACATATTACGGGACAATCTGAGACTTAACAACACTCCAGAAAAAATCACAAAAGAAATCATACACATTTTGAACACCATTAAACAACAGAACTACTTCACTCACAACAACAAATATTACACACAGAAACAAGGTCTACCAATGGGTTCACCGATTTCAAGCATTCTCGCAGAAATATTCCTACAACACATAGAACAGAATAAAATCATAAATAACAACAAACACGCAGATAAGATAATATATTGGCACAGATATGTAGACGATGTTATAATACTATACCGAGGAAACATAAGACAATGCCAAAAACTCCAAACACATATAAACAAAATACACAAAAATATCCAGTTCATTGCAGAATTTGAAAACAACAAAACATTGAATTTCTTAGACATCACCATAACAAAAAATCAAAACAAACATGAATTCAACATATACCGCAAACCAACCATGACAGACACTGATACACAACACATCGAACCACTCAATACAACATAAGCACGCAGCATTCAAACATTTACTACACAGACTAAATAAAATACCTATGTCCACAACTAACTACACAGAGGAACTAAACACAATCAAGTATTTAGCACACAAAAATGGATATGACAAATATTTAATAGACAAACTACACAGAAAAATACTCAAGAAGAACAGTAACAACAACACAAACAACATAAACACAAACACAAAGAAATTCATCACCCTCACATACATAAACAAACTCACAAATAAAATAGCACACCAATTCAAAAAAAGCAGGATACAATGTAGCTTACAGAACAACAAATAAAAGCCAAACAGCTATCAGACACAGCATTAATAACAATACCAACACATTCAATAACCCAGGAGTATACAAACTAAAACGCAACAACTGCAATAAGTTCTATATTGGACAAACAGGCAGATCAACGGCGCGCCTACTACGTATACATTTATTTAAATATAGGACTACCCACGATGTATAGAATAAGACGTTAGGTCTCACGCGCATGCCGGCTGTAGCTCATGACGTCACGGGCACCGAGCCGCGTTCTGGAAAGAAGTTCGACAGCTTTCTTTACATTCTGTCTTCACTTCTTGAGACAAGTAAGTGACTTTCTGTAATTTTATATGCAAATCGGTATTTTTTGCTTTTTAAGTGTCAAGTAACATGCCGTTGGTAGTTTTTTTACCATTCTTCATTTTATATCCTTAATCAAAAGATGATTCCGAATCAGTTTCAACACATGAGGAACATCAGAAAAAGACCAAATCATTTGTTCCTCACAGTATGGATTTCGTACTTAAGACGTCTCTGGAGATATGCCTAATTCCGTTTCTAGTTAGAGCCTCCCATGACACAGACAAATCCTCATAATCTAAATCCACTTTCCTCAACAAGTTTTTTGTGGCTTCAAAAAACATATCCGTTGTAACAGACTGATCAAATTATAAAAAAGGCTGCTTCCACTTGGCGGTCAGGCTTCTTATAACAGTTACTTGTACACTATCGTGCTGCCCTCTAAAAATATCTGCTATGCTGTCATAGCACATGTCAGATCGTACTTTCATCTCATCGAATTTCATGATAACATCTTTTTCAAACTCCTATGTAATAATAGCCTATCCCTTAAGTAAATTAAAACTCATATCTAAGGACTCATGAGGTGTGGGAAACTGCGACAGACGTCTTGAAATTGTTGCTTCACTGGTGAAAGGATATTTTAATACTTCTCTAACATAAGATAACCCTCTTTTGGGAATACAAATAATAGAAGTGTAGCTTTGGCTACATCGTCTGATGACCAATTTGTACATTTCCCTTTCAAAAGAAATTGTTTTTGACCTTTTGAAAAAGTATCGGGTCTTTTCTATTTTACGACCGCATGGCTCAAAATATTTTCTATGGAAATTAGAACACTAATTATTGCCACATATTGCTTTGTACATAAAATAAATATCTAATAAAACCAAATACATCATCTGAAATGTTACTTACAACTATAAAAGACTGTATTGAGCCAGGAACTACTATCATTTCAGATATGTGGAACTCTTACAGTGGCATAACAAGTATACCTGACATGAAGTATATCCATCTTACAGTTAATCATTCTGAAAACTTTGTTAACCCCATAAGCGGAACTCATACCCAAAGGATAGAATCTTTGTGGTCATCTGCCAAAAACCGTAAAGAGTGTGGAACCAGTAAAAACTTAATCGACTCTTACTTGTGTGAGTTTCTTTGGCGAAAACATAACCAAGGAAATGATCTCAGTAGATGATATTAAAGTATTTTGGCCACAAGAAGCCTGAATATCGTATCAATGTTTAATTTTAATAAATTCAAGAAATAAATTTGTGTGCTAAATGTTCTTTGTTTATGTATTTTGAGAAATAAAGTGTATTACTATTTTTGGTAAAAAACCCTGTCTAAAACCTTTCATTTTATGGATAATGTTATCAGTTGAGGTAAGAAAAAAGCTTTTATATTACTGTTTTCATAGAAAATATTTTGAGCCATGCGGTCGTATAATAGAAAAGGCCCAAAGTATTTTCATAGTATTTGAGTTTAGCTTTTAATTGTACAATTTAGTTATTAGCTTTTTCAAGATCATTTGTTGAAGTAACATTTTTTTCTTGAAGCATTTTATTTTCAAGTAAAACAGTGTTTACGTCGATTGTTGTATTCGAATTGTTTAAAATGTGTATTTCCTTTGTTAATTCAGGGATGGAAGTTTCACAGTTTTCATTTATATTTTTTGTAGTCTACAAGATTCTTCTAATAATGGCGGCACCAATCTCTTGCCCTCCCGAACTTTTGTTCTACAGCATCTATCTTTGTTACTCTGTTTATTTTTTTAAGTTTGATAAGGTGGGTATTTTTAGCGTAGGCAACAAATTTTCCTTTAAAACACGCCTTTGGGAGAAACCCAATAGCTCGGATTGTAAATATCTTTCAAAATCGTCTGATACGAAGTGTTCAGAACATATTCTTGCTGTTTTGGAATTAGAAGTATCTTTTCTTTTACATGCATGCACCCATGTTTTATGTATATTTTCAGCCTTTGGGAATTTATGAAACGATAAATGTAGCTCTTTGGCTTTGTCCGAGTGGTTTGTACAACCCGCAATGGCGGAACAAGGCAATGTAGTTATTGGAAATATGTTTAGATCTAAGCTACTTACACTGCTTTCAGAGCAGACTTGTCGGTAAAACGAAACCATAACAATCACACAATATTAATAAAACTAGTCGCTAAACATACATTAATACACAGTTAACCACACCAATGGTAATTAATATAAATATTTATTAACACTGGAGTGCTCGCGTGGCCTACAATTGTAGTCCAGGGGTGTTGGGTTTTCAAGTTTCATTGAGTAGACATTGCACGACCTTGAGGCTTTCCTTACCTTTCCCCCCATCACTAGATCACTCTCAGTGGAGTGGTATTAGTCAACGTGAGCCTATTGATTATTTACGAATTTTTATTTTAGCGTGGCCTATTGTAGTCCACTCGAGTACTCTCGTCACATCTAATATCCTTGTTTTTCGTTGGATATATAAATTTCAATATCACTGTAATGTTTTTCCTCACTGTTTTTATGATTTTTATAATATAAAATGAAAAATTTATATCTGATAACAGACATATTTAATTTTATTTCAATACATGTATACAACTACCAAAAAGTGTTCATATTTTGGAATAAAGTTGTTAGTATTATTATTTAAAATAAAATGTTGTTTTCTATATAGATTTCTTTTATACTTCCTTAAGAACCATTAACCATAATATAAAGTTATTAGCAAGTCAACGTCAGGCGAGAAAAACATAAAATGGACTCCAATAATAGTCCACGAGAGTACTCGTGTTCCAAAAATTCCACGCGAACACTCTAGTGTTAATAGCAACAGCACTAATAACAGCACGATAAGAAACAACACAGATTTACGTGTGTAATGGTGATTCATATGGCTAGGTGCCTCTGATGTAATCGGCCCGGTTTGTCACTGTGCATCCTATCATCCTATCCGTGAGACCTGCCGTCTTACTCCACGGTTACTGAAATAAGACTAGTTCTAGCGTCCGTGGTCTTACTCTATATACCGAGAGCCTACCTATAAAGTATCCAGTTACGATAGATTTGGTTGTCATTTTATACAATACTATATACCTATATTAAAATATATCTATAAAGTGTCCAGTCTATATCGTTGTATTTTATACATTATCTAATTAAACGTCTACTTCCGCGGAGTAATAATTCGTCACGTGATCTCTAGGTAAAAATATAGTCTTAATGACGTTGGGTTTTTCAATTTTTTTTTTTTTTAATTACTCGTTTCAATACGCAGAACACGAATAATGGGGAAAATAACGGGGAAATAAAGGAAAGTAACTTTTTTTCACATTTTAAATGTTAGTATGTAATGGCATGTAGACTAATAGTGTGAACCGGGCGCGCAGTATCTACAGCGCACTGCACTACGTCTAGATTTGGTTGTAATTTTATCCAACATTACTATATATATATTAAAATATAACTACAAAGTATCCAGTCAAGATAGATTTGGTGATGATAATTTTATTCAACATTACTATCTACCTATATTAAAGTATAGGCTACATACGAAGTATCCAATCAGGAAAGATTTGGTTGTAATTTTTCAAATATTTAGACTTATTGCCGATGCAGAAAATTACAACCAAACCTATCGTGACTGGATACTTCATAAGTATACTTTTAAAATAGGTAAATCAAAATTTTGAATAAAATTATAACCAAATCTATCCTGACTGTATATTTCGTAGGTAGCCTATATTTTAATATAGGTAGATAGTAATGTTGAATAAAATTATAACCAAATCTATCCTGACTGGATACTTCTTAGGTATATTTCAATATAGGTAGATAGTAATGTTGAACAAAATTATAACCAAATGATCCTGACTAGATACTTCATAGGTATATTTTAATGTAGGTAAATAGTAATGTTGTTTAAAATTATAACCAAAAGTAAAATATTTAGAAATAATAAATAGGCCTACTTAAAAACCTCTTAACCACAAACTTTCTTTATTTGGTTTATTTATTTAACCACAAATTTATTTATTTATTAACATACAGTCTTTGTATGTTATCCTTCTGAGGATGGTTACTTGGTAACCGAAATGTACATAAGGGTAAAATAAAGAAAGTTTGTGGTTAAGAGGTTTTTGTGTATTTATTATTAAATTCAACCACAGTATATTCCTAATAAATAGTAAAATATTTAGACTTTAAGTTTAGTATAAAAATTAATTGACTTTGCTATGCATTCACGCTATACATAAAATTACAGACTAACATTAAAAATGAGCAAAAAAATGTTAACTTTTCTTATTTTCAAAAAAGTTGATTTGCGTATTGAAACAAGTAATTTAAAACAAAATTTTTTTTTAACAATGTCATCAAGAAAATTACAACCAAATCTATCCTGACTGGATACTTCATAGATATATAAAATTAACCTTCCGTAGCATTAACAAACAATATATGTTAATATAGCTTCAGGATATCTTTTAATTCAATTTATATGTATTGTATTGGGGGTGGGCAATGTGCATTTTTACCAGCACTATTTACACCACGTTTGAGGGGAATTATATTTTTTCCAAAACTGTAAACTTTTGGGACGTGAGCGAGAGTTTTCGTAATATTTTTCGTATCCAGGACTTTCTTCGTCACCCAGGATATTTTTTTTTTTTTTTTTGTTAAAATTGAACACGTGGAAACAGGAAATAAATACCAAATTTTAGCTCATTGGGTGCAGTAGTTTTTACGTACGTAATACATACACAGACACCATTAGAATGGTATATAATAGTATACATTCGTTCCCAATAAGTAAATCAAAATATAAACTTACTGGTTATTTTCTTGAAAACCAAGAAAAGGAAAGACTTACACTTTTTAAAAATGTTTTAACTTGCCTATAGTAGCACTTACTTTGCTTGTTGAGGACGGCCGTTTCGGGAGATGTGTCCCTTTGTCAACTCAGACCGTAACTGATCTCAAGGTTTACGTAGGTTAGGGTGGGGGTGTGATATTTTGGTGGTGTGGGTGTATTTTGTGTGTATTAGGAGTTATGATGTCAAAAAGTGTGTGTGAGTTGTAATGTAATTGTGTATTGAGTATGTGTGTAGGGTGTAGTTTGAAGTGCCTATATATTTCGTATTGTTCGGTTGTGTAGCGTTGGTTATTTCTGTGTTGTTTATGTAGAATTTGTAGGTTAGATGTTATGTCTATGTAGTCGTGTTTTGTGGAGTTGAGATTATCTGCGAAGTTTGATTAGTAGTTATTGTTTTTTAGTGCTTTTATATGTTCTTGGTAACGTGTGTAGAATGACCTCCCTGTCTGGCCTATGTAAAAACTAGGGCATGAACTGCAAGTTAGTTTGTAAACTCCAGTGGTGTTGTAAATGTCGTTGATTTTGGTGTTGGGTTTAAATTGTTTGTTGAGAGTGTTGTGTATGGAGTCAGCTATTTTGTAGTTGTATTTTCGTAATGTGTTGGTTAGATTGTGGGTTTTGGATGATCTGTATGGTATCGATAAGTATTTTATGGGATTGTCATCTTGTGTGTTTGTATTTGGGTTATTATGTTTATTTTTTAGGCGGTTGTATAATTTGTCGATCATTGTTGGGTTGTATCCGTTTGTTTGTGCTATATATTTTATGGTGTTTAACTCCTGGTAGTGTTCATCTTTGTCTAGTGGTGTTTTAAGAAGGCGATATATCATGGTGTAGTAAGCAGCTAGTTTATGTTGTTGTGGGTGGTTTGAGGAACTGTGTATGGTCGTATTGGTGCTGGTGGGTTTTCGGTATATGTTGAATTTATGTGTTTGTTTGTCTGTTCGTTTAATTGTGAGGTCTAAGAAGTTAAGGGAGTTTTGTTGTTCTGTTTCGATGGTGTATGTTAGTTTGGGGTGTATGGAATTAAGGCGTTTTAGAAATATGTGTGCTCTGCGTGTGTTGAGGGTTGAAACCAAATTTTATATGGTTTCGGATAGTTTTGTCGAGGAATTTGGCTAGAAGATGAGAAGGAGCGCTTGTGTGGTTAATTAGTGGACGTATTGGGATGTCTGTTTTGTGAAGTTTGGGCGGGGCGTTTAGTTTAGGGGCTATTGGCTTTATTTGTTTTAGGTGCTTTTTGGTGTGGTGTGGGATTATAAGTTTTGTTTTGGTAATTGCTTCTTTGATTTGAGCGTTGTATTTTGTTGTTGGATCTTCTTTTAGTGTAATGATGTTGTTATTTTGGATGAAGCTGTGTACTTTTGTGTTGAGGTTGCTATTGTTAATAATTACCGTTGTGTTGCCTTTGTCAACTTTTGTAATGGTTAAATTTTGTTTTTTTAATTTGTTTTTGATGGATTTGGCTGCTTTTATTTCTTGGGTGTTTGTTTTAGGGGGTTTAAATTGGGTTATTTTTGGTTTTATTTGGTGTCTGATTGCATCTTGTTGTTCTAACGGTGTGTTGTGTTGGATTGTATTTTCAAGATCTAATATTAGGGTTTTTGTGAAATTTTGTTGGCTGTATTTAGATGTGATGTTATGTTTTAAGCCTTTGTCTAATAGGTTTAAATAGCCTTGTCTATTGTAGTATAAAAAATAGCCTAAATCTAATAGACAAAATTAAAAACGTAAATATTCCACACAATTCTACCTTAGTCTCTTTTGATATATCAAATCTATATACAAACATCCCCATTCCAGAAACCATCGACATCCTCAAAAACATGATAATAGACACAAATACTCCACATACACACATTGACGAAATCATCCGACTCACAAGAATAATCACATCTCAAAATTACTTCACCTACAATAACACATACTACAACCAGAAAGATGGACTACCTATGGGGTCCCCCATAGCTAGCATCTTAGCAGAAATATTCATACACCATATCGAACAAAACCACATTTTACACAACAACAAATACTCAGATAACATAATTTACTGGTACAGATACGTCGACGACATCATAACATTATATAAAGGCAACACACGCAGAGCACACATATTTCTAAAACACCTTAATTCCATACACCCCAAACTAACATACACCATCGAAACAGAACAACAAAACTCCCTTAACTTCTTAGACCTCACAATTAAACGAACAGACAAACAAACACATAAATTCAACACATACCGAAAACCCACCATGCACCAATACGACCATACACAGTTCCTCAAACCACCCACAACAACATAAACTAGCTGCTTACAACACCATGATATATCGCCTTCTTAAAACACCACTAGACAAAGATGAACACTACCAGGAGTTAAACACCATAAAATATATAGCACAAACAAACGGATACAACCCAACAATGATCGACAAATTATTCAACCGCCTAAAAAATAAACATAATAACCCAAATACAAACACACAAGATGACAATCCCATAAAATACTTATCAATACCATACAGATCATCCAAAACCCACAATCTAACCAACACATTACGAAAATACAACTACAAAATAGCTTACTCCACACACAACACTCTCAACAAACAATTTAAACCCAACACCAAAATCAACGACATTTACAACACCACTGGAGTTTACAAACTAACTTGCAGTTCATGCCCTAGTTTTTACATAGGCCAGACAGGGAGGTCATTCTACACACGTTACCAAGAACATATAAAAGCACTAAAAAACAATAACTACCAATCAAACTTCGCAGATCATCTCAACTCCACAAAACACGACTACATAGACATAACATCTAACCTACAAATTCTACATAAACAACACAGAAATAACCAACGCTACACAACCGAACAATACGAAATATATAGGCACTTCAAACTACACCCTACACACATACACAATACACAATTACATTACAACTCACACACACTTTTTGACATCATAACTCCTAATACACACAAAATACACCCACACCACCAAAATATCACACCCCCACCCTAACCTACGTAAACCTTGAGATCAGTTACGGTCTGAGTTGACAAAGGGACACATCTCCCGAAACGGCCGTCCTCAACAAGCAAAGTAAGTGCTACTATAGGCAAGTTAAAACATTTTTAAAAAGTGTAAGTGGTTACTAGTAGCTCACGTGAAGATGGAATCAACAAATGTTAAAAGGAAAGACTTTTAATTGTAACATGGCATTTGTAAACTAGCCTAGAAAGATGGATAACAATCAATTACTATCAGCTGTTTAAATATGTTTAAATGTGACTGTTACAGGTGATTATCAGCTGATTAAATCAAGTTATGGGTTTTCAAAGTAAGTGGGGCGAATTTCTAAATAAAAATAGGCCTACGTGTTAACCAGGTACCCTAAGAATGTCTATGTAAAATTTCAGCTCAACGGGTAAAGTAATTTTTACGTGATTGAGTATCATACACACACAAAGACACCATTAGATTTATATGTATTAGTATAGATTAAAAATTATACAATAGTTGCTTCAAGTTATTATTATAAGACTGTAATTCATTTAACCCTACTGTTTTCGGCTCTCCCCGTTATTACCGTTTTATTGGTTATCCTTATTTAAACAAAAAGGCGGAACTAGTTTATTTAATATTAGTACAATTCAATTTTTATTTAGTACTAAATGTTTAAGTAGGTAAAATATTATTGTTTTCAAAAAGAATTGTGATTTTTTTTTAAATATTAATACAATTATTTAAGTTCTCCAAATTAATACGTTAAACTAAAGTTTTATGATTTATTTTGTCTTATTACCGGTAACGTAGTTTCAATTATACAGTAATAACTGCGAGGAAAGCCTGTTATAGTACTGTACTATACAGTATTTCAATTTTGTAATTTCTATGCTTACATCTGCTGCTTCAGTTAAGTTGAACATTCTAGATCGTAATATTGGCATTCCTGATAATGTCAACCATATTACCATATGTTCACGTGTGACCCATAGGTTAGATGTGTCTACGGTAACGTTTTATTATATTCCATAATTTGGGAAAGTAAACATCTACTGGTTATAAGTAATTGTAATGGTTTTTAACTAAGATTTACTGCAGACTTGTGACATAACCAAAATAATGAGCACATCCCAGGTAAATCATATGTAATACATTTTCAAAATCACTCTTTCATAATACATTTTTGTAGAACAGAAACTATTGTAAAAGACAATTATCAAAACTTCAAGGAGGAAGTGTAAATAAATGTCAATTCTATTTAAAACTAACCACATCGTTAAAAAAAATTAATTAGTTGAACCTTTGCAGGCTATGTCATTGAATATTTCATGTTATTATGAAAGTTTTAGCTGTGGTTTTGCAATAGTTTTGATAAATACACAAATTTAAACTAGAACATTTTTAGAACAACTGATAACACTAATTCAGACAATTATTGATTTCAAACTATAACTGAATTTGGAATAATTGACTTAATCGGTTCACTAAAGCTATTATCAATCTACGTCAAAAAGTACTGGTTTTTTTCTAATATAAATTCCTTGTCATGGCCTACTTAGCTAAGTTTTCATCAATTCCTCCTGAACCAATGCACCCGATTTTGCGACTTGTACTGCCCTGTCTTTCTTAAATTAAATCTATTTTTGGTAATTGTTTAGTTGGTAATTCTTTAGTTTGCTAAACCGGGCCTATATTTTCATGAAACATTCAGAAACATGTAAAAAAGCTATTTTCATTGAAATTATATTTTTCTGTGCCTAGAAACATTATTTTATCTTAAATTAAAGATGGGTAAAATTTTCAGCGCGGATGTAGCAGTTGTAAATAGGCTGCCTGCCTCGCGGAGGATACACGACAACACAAATGTACAATACTAACCGTTACACTTGGATAATGTGTAGCATTACGTTTTGGCATAATTTTAATGAATTTAACAAAATATGAAGTATCCAGTCAGGATAGATTTGGTTCTAATTGTATAAATATAACCATTTAGGTAATGTATAAAATTAAAACCAAATCTAACCTGACTGGACACTCTTTATGTATATTTTAATATAGGTATACAGTAATGTATAAATTTAAAACCAAATCTATCCTAACTGGAGACTTTATAAGTATATTTAAATATATGTATAAAAATTAAACTAAAACGTTTCTCAAATATCTACAGACGTAAGGTTGCGTGACGTACCGGGGCCGATGCGTACGACCTTATGCGCAGCACTGTGACGTAAAAAACATTTGTATCACTCCGCGCCTATTCACAATTTCTACATCAGCGCTGAAAATGTTACCCAACTTTAATTTAAGAAAAAATAATGTTTCTAGACACAGAAAAAAATAATTTAATTGAAAATAGCCTTTTTACATGTTTCATGAAAATATAGGCCCGGTTTAGCAAACTAAACAATTACCCTAAATCTATCTTAACTGGAGACTTTATATTATGTATATTTAAATATGCATATGGAAAATCCATAAAAATTCAGCCAAAACGTTTCTCAAATACCTCCACACACAATGTATGAATAGAGATAGCATGATGTCACTATATCACTCCGCAAAGCAGAAGCCATTGCACGACTTGCTACTCCGCACTGAATTTTTACCCAACTTAAATTTGATAAAAAATAATGTTCTGACACAAGAAATAAAAAAATATCAATGAAGATAGCCTTAGGACATGTTTTGGCATGTTCCATACAAATATCTAGCTTGGAAATGTAAACAATTACCAGATTTAGTTGTAATTTTATATATTAATATATACCTGTCCAGTCAGGATTGATTTGGTTGTAGTTTTATACATTACCTAGTTTAATGTATTAAATTACAACCAAATTTAGTCTGACTGCATACTTCATAGGTATATTTTAATATTGATATATAAGATTTTTGATCCATTTTATACGCATTCTATTGGGGGTGGGCAATCTGCGTATTTACCAAAGTTTAGATTCCTAAAAACACCAATTACAGTTGTGACGTCATTGTATCACTCCACAGACGTTGCACAAGTTACTACTTCCCACTCAATTTTTTATGCAACTTTAATTTGACAGAAAGTAATGTTCTGACAAAAAATTTTAAAAATATCAATGGAAATATCCTTAGGAGATGTTTTGGAAAGTTCCATACAAATATGTAGCCGTTTTAGAAATGTAAACAATTACCAAAAACTGTCCCTCTTACTGGCAACAATTGCTTTATCAATGTTTTTGGAATTGCAGAAAGCCCCAATAATGCTCTCTACTAATCGAAATGGTCTGGTACACCCATCAAAAAAGGATCCCTTATCACTCTCGCAGATATTTTTTTTGGATATAATCAATAAGAAATGATGTTACTTCATTTGCTGATTTTGATTTGTAGGTTGTACACACAAATGCAGTTCCTTAATAGCTGCCTATAATAAAATATTTCCTGAATGGGAATATATAGTAAATGCAGATTTTGCATATGTAATCTACTGTAACACCATAGGCCTCAGAACTGTCTATACACTCTTTTGTGATTTCTAGATGGGGATCCATCACACCAATACAGTATGTTTAGTGTAGAAAGGGGTCATGCCTTAGACATGAGCCCCTTCATACAAATAAACAAGTTATTCACACAACCCTTATACCAGACTATTGAGAAGAGGCTGCAGTGCATCCTTTCTACATTAAATAAGACAGTTTTAGAAGTACACAATTGTATCATGTGTTTTTTTAATAATAAACATTTCAATTATATAGTAATCTGGAATAGCGTACTGCTATAATTCCCGAATAATTACATGATGAAGTGTGTTTTAACAAATAGGTTATATTTCTTGAATTTTGTAGTCCATTAATCACTTAAACAATAGTTTATGACTATCCGAACTTTAAATTTAGTAAATTTGTTAGAACTTACTGACATAGAACGTTTTCGATCGCTATGTGCCGATCTTCATCAGTGTCTTCTGCTTGGAGATGTTGGGGTCAAGCGGTGACAGTTTTAAAGGTAGGTTTTCGATAGTATCAAATATTATGTGTGTATTGTGTTTGTTCGTTTTATACACAATACAAATCACACATACTATTTGATACTATTGAAAACCTACCTTTAAAACCATCACCGCTTGAGCCAACATCTCCAAGCAGAAGACACTGATGAAGATTGGCACATAGCGATCGAAAACGTTCCGCCTCAGTAAGTTTTAACAAATTTACTAAATTTAAAGTTCGGATAGTCATAAACTATTGTTTAAGTGATTAATAAGGTTATATTTGTATGATACTAATTGATGTAGGTCTTGAACATTATTTCTGGTTTAAAAAATGTTAAGTTACTTTCTACTTGGTAAGAATGTATTTTTAAGTAACATTTAATAATAAAAAAATCTGTGAGGAAGGATTAATCAAGTAATATGGTAATAATAATAGCAGTTACATTAAAATTCTTAGTTGCAGTAAAAATATAGTCTTAATGATGTTGGTTTTTTATATTTTTTTTGTTTTTAAATTACTCATTTTAATGTGTAGGACACGAATATCAACTTTTTTTGTGGAAAAATACAGAAAGTTACTTTTTTTACATTTTAAATATTAGGCTGTAATGGCATGTAGGCCTATACCGTGAACTGGGTGCGCACTAGCTACAGCGCATTGCACTACGTCTAGATTTGGTTGTAATTTTATACAACATTACTATATACCTATATTAAAATATTCTTACGAAGTATTCTGTTAGGATAAATTTGGTTATAATTTTATGCAACATTACTATCTACCTATATTAAAGTACACCTATGAAGTATTCAGTCAGGATAGATTTGGTTGTAATTTTGGTAAATATTTAGACTTATTGCTGATGCAGAAAATTACAACTAAATCTATCCTGACTAGATACTTCGTAGGTATATTTTAATATAGGTAGATAGTAAAGTTAAATAAAGTTATAACGAAATCTATTCTGACTGGATACTTCATAGGTATATTTTAATGTAAGATTATAGTAATGTAATACAAATATTCTTTGAGCTTAGCTTGTGAGATAAAAACTAATAAAACATACACAAAACTACAAATTAATCATTTATTTACTCATTCGCGTTTCAATGACAAAGTCATCATCATCAGTGAGTGTTACTAATACAAACTCTAACTTAAAACTCAGCATATTTGTCATTTGTTGAATACCTTAGTATAAGTTTTATAATAACAAGTTGACCTCTGATCACATAAACTAGTCTTCCTAAAGGGACCTAACATAATCACACACTGAAAAATCACAATGGTCATAATAATAATAAGGAATAACCTAGTCATAAATTTAACATTATATGTCTTCCTCTTAATTTATATTTTCAGCTGTACAAAATGTGACTAACCAATACTATAAAGTAATAATTATAATTAAAATGTATATCTTAATATCATTTATATCAGTGTTGGATAATAATACTGTAATTTTAATTATGTTGCACAGGAGTCAGCATTGCCAGCCCCTGCTATTCAAGAGTATTCTATTCGTGTGCCTAAGTAAGTAAACTAAATATTAAATACAGCACTACTTTTTTGTAGCAGCTGTTAAAAAACTCTTCTAAAAAATAATTATTGTTGTTGCCAATTTTACACTTGTTTGTTAATGTGTTCTTTATATCTCCTGTTTTAGAACTTTTAGTTTGATTGTCAAGCTTTATAAAAAAATAATAAATAAATAAACCAATACTTAATTCTTTCCATCCTTCTCTTCCTGTCTTTATCTTTTCTCTTTGTGACATAGGTGTGTGTAACCACGTGTTTTTCCACATATCACATCAACATTAACATGTCAATGCTGGTAATTTTTAAACTGCAGCACAAAATATTTCAGTTAGCTGCTCTTCATTTGGTCCAGTATTTTCTTCAGGTTTACATTTCCCTCAAATTTTCATTTTTCTTATTTATTTTAGTTACTTAATTATTAATGTCCCCTTTAATATATTTATTTGAAGAAAAGGTATGTCAGATTGTTTCCCCAGAAAATTCAGGGATGACAAATAAAGATAGGTTAAAAATTAATTTCGAATTGCAAGTATGCAGATAGTTACATATAAGATGTGAAGGTTAAAGTGGATATTTAGACCTGGATAATGGAAAGTATTCATTTCTGGGGAGTTTTTTGTTAAATCGGTAAAAGATACTTGTTCAATTAAGATTTCAATTACCATTGAAAAAAATTATTTCGCCAATTTGATCTTTTTTTTTAATTAGTTGTCCATCTATCATTACTATGTCTAGTGTAAAGAAAGGACTTACTAGATATACTTAGACACTTTTTTCATTGGATATGTATCTCATGGATAATGATAATGGGTAATATTATTAAAAGGATATAAAAAGTGACAAGGTTGAGTATAATAAATTTAGTTTGTCTTTTTTGGAAAAAATTCTGACAACACATCGATTTCCAGGTTATGTGACAGTAATCAAGTTGAATTTTGAAAAAAACAAACCATTTCTATCTAGCTAAAGTGATTGGACTGCTTAGTTACTAGCCATCTTCTCATATACCAGCTGAAAAATTTAAAACCTGCAATGTTAGGAAATTTCAATGTTTTTCTTGTAATTTATAAAGAGAATTGTGCTAATTGATTTATTTATTTTTAATTAGGGATGGGCCGATTCCTAAAATTTTCGATTCCGATTCCGATTCTAAAATTTTCCTTTCGATTCTCGATTCTTTCAAGTTATATTACCTTACACGCTAAGTTCACTAATCATTAATTAAGTTAACATCTTGGTCATATGGCAAAACCTTTTAAAAGTTCTGTTTTAATGTAATAGGCTACACAAAACCTTCAACAATGAGAGTGATATCTGTCTATAATATAATTTATTAAGGTTAAGTTTCGGAGGAATAATACAGTGTATCTGTTATCCGTTTATTCGCTCAACTGTCATGGCCACGGTTTCGACGGTGACGGTTAATCGAGTTTTTACTGTACTTTTTTGTGTTTTGTTCTGACATTTAGTGAGAGAGAGAGAGAGAGACGAGCGATGTCAAACGACCAGAAATGGTTACGATCTTGATTGCTGTTGCTTCATAAATAATAATATTTTCGTTTACTTTAATCATTTAATTCATTCAAATCAACTAATACATAAATAAGGCATAGTTGGTAATTAATTATTTTTCCACACAATTATAATAAATTTTGGTAATAAATTTTGTTTGGTAATAAATTACTTCACATGCATATTTTAATAGTTAACAAAATAGGAATCGGAATCGACACTTTTATGATGAAGAATCGAGTATCGACGATTCCTCGATACCACCTAGAATCGACGATTCCTGGAATCGAGAATCGGAATCGGCCCATCCCTATTTTTAATACAATTATAATCTAACTTTAAAGAAAACTGCAGTGAAAAATATGCTTACCTGATCACAAAATCCAAACTTACAAATTTGTAATAATTTCAAAACCTGAAATTCAAATGGTAATATTCAATACCTAATGCAAGTTTCTAAAAATGATGATGACCAGATACCTGTTAAAATGCATATCAGACATTTAATTTTATAACTTTGCTAGTTTACCAAACGTCTGTTAAGTTCTTTGTTTGGATTTTCTTATGTTAGTAGTACTAATGTATAAATATATTTTATTTCAGAAATGGAAAGAAGAAACATCATGTTATGAGATTTAATTCTGTTCTCAATATTGATTTTACAAAATGGTCTCAAGTGAAAATGGAAAGAGAAAATAACCAAAAAGAATTTTCAAGGCCTGATGAGGACCAGCCAAAGTATGTTTATTGTGTTCTAAAACCATTTTAAATCAAGTTTCATTATTTATTTCATATTTGAATGTAAAATTGTTTGTATTAGGACGCCTCCTAATTAATTACCTTTCAATTGTAAAAGTCTATTAGAAACAAATAGACAAAAGTCTACTGGAAACAATTCCAGTTTCTCCTGCAAATACAGTCGGCGCCGCTTATTGTGATCATATTTGTCAGAAGCATATTTGATAACAATAATCGAACGCTTAATCACGATGTAGTCTACAGCCGTACTGCATTGAACTCACTGTATTATTGCCACAACTGTTTGTTCTGAACGATATGTAAGCCTATCATTACGTCAAGTAATTCTAATTCTGTAACACTATAATTAAACTGTACTTACCAAATTTTGATGCTATTCCGGACAGTTTTATGTACAGTAGTAGAATTTCTGTAATTTAGTTTTCTACTTGTTAAACTTAGTGGGCATATTTCATGTCAGTTTATTTTATTCCACTGCAGATTTTTTTTAAACACTGAATCTAGCATAATTGAAAAAAATACAGTATATAGAACTACGTAAAACACTTGATCAAAACATTTTAACACATAAAACTTCATTATAAAACACTTCAATCTTATTTACACTTCAAATTTACATTTACTTTTTCTCGAAGAATTCCTCTATATGTGACTGTCTGTAGTCTTCTCGTAAAATATTGTTTATAAATTGTTCATATTCATAATGTTTGTTGAAATTTTCTGCTTTTTGTTGAACAAACTGCCTTAGAATCTCAAGAGCTTGGTGGACTTCCTGCTTAGATTTTTGCGGTACACATTTATCATTTTTGTCATCATCGGTGACTTCTTCTTCTTCAGTAACTTTTGATGTTGAAGCAACTACCTCACAAATATCGTCTTCAGTCATTTCCGCTGCTGTTTCAATACTATCGTCAACTTCCATCCACTCAGTATATTCTTTTAAGGACAAATCGAAAGGCTTCAAGTTCTCTTCAGAGTCTTCCTCAGATGTAGCTTGCTCTTGATTTTCTTCAACAAAAAAAAACACCTTTTCTAAAGCAATTTTTCACAGTTTTTTCAGAAACTTCATTCCAAGATTTTGCTATCAGATGAATAGCATCGAGTAAAGAAGTTTTTTTAGCCAATTCATTTGAGGTAAGGGTTTGAAATTCATCCATATTTTCTATAATTCTAGCACGCATCTCTCGTCGATAAAAACTTTTGAGATTTTTAATTATGCCTTGGTCACATGGCTGAATAATTGATGTAGTATTGGCCGGAAGGTAAATCACTTTGATGTGTTTTAGCGTAGTGCTTATGTCATTATGTGCAGTGCAGTTGTCTAGTAGAAGGACAATGTTGCGTTTGAGGCTGGTATCCCAATTAGTCAGCCATTCATTAAAAATTATTGATGTTATCCAAGCATTGGAGTTTGAATGATATTCAACCGGTAGCTTTTTGATACCTTGAAAACAACGTGGATTTTTATATTTACCGATAATTAAGAGTTTTTCTTTATGACCAACCATGTTAACACAACACAAAACAGTTATTCTTTGTTTACATATTTTACAGCCGTTAGCAATTTCATTTTTAAATAAGTAAGTATGTTCGGGTAAAGCACAATAATAAAGTCCTGTTTCATCTGCATTGTATATGCAGCTAGGAGAATACTCGGCCAAAATCTTTGGCCATTCTTATTGTAACCAGTCCTCAGCTCCAACAAAATCAGCATTTCTTTTTTCACCACACGTTTTCTTGTAAACAATGTTTTCATTTTTCTTCCATCGATTGAACCATCCATCTGTGGCTTTAAAATCCAGTTTTCCTATTTTTTTGGCAAGATCCTCAGCTTTTAGACGCATTAGTGGGTCGTCAACTCTGGCATCTTTTTCACGAACATTTTTAAACCACAATTTCAAAGCTGATTCCACTTGCGGATCCTTCCCAGAACGATGTCTTTTGTTGTCAACATTTGCATTACACTTTGATAATGACAAGATTTTTTCTTTGTTGTTCAATATTTTACATAAGAGAGGTTGAGAAGCAGCGTTTCTTTGACTCATTTTTGGTAATTTACTGTACCTATCTAGAATATCAAGTTTTTGTTTAAGACTTAAATCGCGTCGTTTCTTTTGAGATTCGGACATCTTGCTATACTGTCCTTTGAAACTTCAAGTGACACTAAACTCTACAAAACAAACGAAAAAGATGTTTAAAAATTAAGTTATGTAAAATCACACTGAAATACTGTAATAAACGTTCATAAAAATTCACTGTTAAAAATACAGTAGGACTGTACTGTAAATGGTAGTAACATCAACTAATGTTAACAAACAACGAAAGTCGACTCAAGCGAGGCTAGGGTGTTTGCATAAACAAAGAGTAAGGGAGACATTCTGAGAACTGTGCTAAGTGCTGAAACCGTTATAAAGCATTTCTGTCATTCTAAAAATAAACATTCTATGAATTGGGCGTCATTGTGTGTTGCATGTGCTGTTTACACTACTTTGTAGACATTTTTACTTGGTCTATGCTAGTATACGTTGACGCATATGATTTTGAATGGCAAATTAAATGATAATAATAAGCGAACAGATGATTACAATAAGCGGCCTAATTACAATGTATTAATATATGTCCGTGTTTGTTTTTCAATAAAACGATAACAATAACCGAATGATAACATTAACTGTGATCACAATAAGCGGCGCCGACTGTATAAGGAAATGTTTGAACATGGAATAAATAATCATTACACTGATATACTATTACAGAAAAAATTAGTTTTAATGTTTACAACTTTTAGTATTCTTATTATGTTTACCAAGAAAGCTTGAAATTTATATAATAATTATTTCTTTAAACATTTTAATCTTGTATGCTAGAAATTGCATATGTAATGATCAAGTATTATTTTTCAACTTATAGTAATCAATAATTAAAAGATTGATGAATATAAAAAAGCTTTTAATATAAGGTAAATACAATCATGGTTATTTTTTGACAAAATCATCTTAATGATTAAGGAATTTTTCTCATTTCCAAACAAGTATTCCAATACCCTCTTTATACACAGTTGCTGCCAATGAATTTAATTGACAGTGACGTCCTTGCCATCCTCATGCAACTCAACAGCTTTTATTTTTGATCACTCTCTATAAATCCCCAACTAGCACTTCCAAAACACTTGTGGCAAAGTATTATGAAAGGCTATTCAGAATCTTATATACAACAAATACTTCAATTGCCATGGTGATAATGTTATAATGTAACCATAAGTATATTTTACTTTTAGTAATAAAATATAATCTTTGTATATTTTTTTTTTGTCAGAGGGAAAATAAAAACAAAAAATTTTTCAAATTTTTGAAACATGTTTACTGTGTAAATCAAAAGTATTTGGCAATATTCAAACAAAAACTGTTTTTTATATAAAAATTTTTGTAGTTACTTTAAAAATTTTGTGAATAATACACATATTTAAAATCAAACACTCACCAATTTTCAGATTTGGGGCTGGAAGTGAATTTGGACGTGAAGCTAAAGAAGAAGCCCGTCGTAAAAAGTACGGTATTATTAGCAGAAAATATAAGCCAGAAGACCAACCTTGGATTCTTAAGTCTGGTGGAAAAACTGGGAAAAAGTTAGGCTTTATTTACTACAATTATTATATCTATTTGTCATAAGCAACAAATATTCTATTACTATTTTAATCTAAATGAGTTTTCTTAATACGAACCCCGCTAATTCAAAACCCTATTAATTTGAATGTGAATTGAGCTAAAAAGGAGGAAATATTTTAATCAAAATTTACTTAATCATTGTTAACTTTATAGACTTATGACACTTTATTTTCTCGTCTGTCTATGTTTTATTTATCTAATAAAGTTAATTTTAATTGTATTTTTATGCATTACTAATTTTCTCATGCAACAAATAATGTGTCTCACCAAGTTTTTCTTTCATTTATCGTGGAAGCCTTTTTTATTGTTAATTTTTACTTCAAATTTCACAAGTGAGCTCTTGGCGATTAAGGAAGCTGTCGCTCTCTACCTAAAAGACTATTGTTTCAGGATAGTAATTTTCTTTGGCTGTAAATCCATTCTTTACCTTAGAGGCAATAACAAACTGAAACACAAACATCATTTCTGTGATAAATGTACTGCTTGAGAGTCTGCACCAAAAGGAGAAATCATGTCATCTACAATGGATCCTTACACACGTAAACATTGAAGGCAATGAGTATACTGAGTCATTGACCAAAGAAGCCAGTGAAAACTATCAGGGTAACACCAATACCCTTGCAGTGCCCCAAAACAGACTCCTACTTCATACTTTTAAGAGGCCACTTTCACCAACTTCAACTGCTCTAGAAATTTGACATCAGTCATTGTAAGGCTAAAAACTATTCATTTCAGAGGGATGAAGATTCTCCCAGACAAGACAGGACATACCTTCCCTGGCCTGTCGAAGATGACATACATCTTCGAGTGCCCCGCATTTATGCCACATTTTTTAACCCTTAGCATGCGGGACATATAAAGGGCAAGTAACAGATTACATGCTATTAGATAAAAAAACTTTTTTGCAAAATGTTCAAAGTTCTATTTAATTCTAAGTTCCTAAAGATGTATTTGACACACAAAAAAAATTATAAACGAGTTATTTTTAAAATTTTTAAACTAGGTAATTCTAGATATCAATAAATCCATGTAAAATAAAATTAAAGTAACTAAAATTATTATTCATGAAATCATAAACAATAAATTATTCTTACAGTACAAACAAAGGTCACTCACGTAAACAATAAACAACTATAGCAATCACAATGCTAACACAAAATACGATGCTGCGTCCTGCCTAGAATACTCGTCATACGCGCATGCATAGACCACGTAATAGCGCCTAGTGGTTAAAACAACAGAATGTGAATCGGTAGCATGTGGCCGTCAACAATAAACGTAGCAGAGGAGTTTATTTACACCAAACAAACATTGTCACACATTGTAATGGACTTTAAACAAACAACTAGGACTTCCATAAACAAAATCTTGTAAATATGTGATTTCCCGTAATACGCGCTAACAGAGATTTCAGCCTTACGAGAAATCACGTTATACGCGTGCAAAGGGTTAAAATTGGGAATGGTGCCACTTAAGACCATCTGAGAGGTGTTCTCTTCAGTCAAAAAGCACCAAAGCTGGTGGCTCCTATCGTCCGGATTTTCAATATGATCTAAAACTCTTTGGAGATGAAACAAAAATTGTTATTTAAAACGTAAATGCCTCTTGAGAAGCTAATATGGCTATTTCTTTTAGAGGATGTTGGTATCCCTCCCAGTATTTGAAAGAAATGACATAAAGTTTATTGTTCTTAAACTGTATAATTACTTGATTTTAAACTTCAGGAATTTTGTTTTGCAAGTACAAGTTTAACAGACTCCAGGTTTTGGACGGTATATAGTCGTCTGTCCTCTATAGACTCTTCTGGCCGTCTCTTGTTTTTTAGACCTGAAAAGTATTAGAACATTAGAGAGAGACAGCATTTTGTATTTTCTTTCACCTTAGAAGTGTAACAAAATCACGGTTCTCTGGTTATAAATAGGTTTTTTTATATGTCCTGAATGGTCATCTGAGACAAATTTCTTTTTTTCGGTGCTTGAAAATACTAGAACATCAGGTTCTGTTGTGTAATTTAAATTTTCTCTCACCTTATAAATGTAACAAACTCATTGTTTTTGGGTTGGATGTAGTCTTTAATTTCTATCTGAACTATATAGACTCTTTTAGGAAACTTGTGTTTTGGACCTAGAAAATATTAATATGTTTAGTGTACATTTTTTATATTTTGTTTCATCTTTCAATAACTGAATAATAACCTAAATATGTTTTTTGTTTTATACACAAAAAATATTCAGTTTTACATTTTAGAAATATTCTAATTAAAACTTTGTTTTTCAGCAATCCATACTTAATACTTGGTTTGTAATATTGTTATAAACCTATAATATCACTACTTTATCATCAGTGGATGATTTGACTGAACAAATTAATAAAATTACTGATTAATATTTTAAAACAAACTGTTTGTTTTTATAACTAACACCAACATTATATAGATTTTGTTTTTGTGTACATGTATTTTATCATCAAAATTTTAAGGTAGAGAGTATATTATTAAACCTACTTCACAATATATATAAAGTTATTAATTTTTTTCAGTAAAGAACCTGTAATTTTTTTTTAGGAATTCAAACCTGAAGGGACTAATGAAAAAATTCAAATTAACCAAAAATTTGAATTGTGGAAGTCGAAAAATATATTTTTGGTCAAAAGCAGTCGGTTTTTTTTTTTTTTTTTTTTTTTTTTGTTGTCTATAACGACCGTTTTGGCCATTGTCAGGTATTGTGTCTGGGTCTATGTTTAAACAGGCCACTCAAGCACATTAAACACTCTAATTTCAATATGCAATAAACTTAAATATAATGGGTTTATAAAAGTTATAAATATTAGCAGAACAGAATTAATTATTTTAACATTTGCAAAATCCTCAAGTACATTTAGGGAGTTGAAAACACCGTCGTTAACATTGATTTATCCTTCAATGCACTGCCAAAACACACAAATGATGAAGACTCACAAATGATAAAAATTGGAGACTCCCTACAGCTTGGTTTTCTTCTAACTCCGACAATTCTGCACCTTTTTTATATTTCATTTCTGTTAAATGTCTTGATCAGAAAGTTGTTCACACACTTCAACTTCATTATCATTATTAACTTACTCTTCAGAGGTGATGTCCGTATTTATTGGTTTCTCATTAGACTGGGCAGGGGAAACATCTTCACTTAAAAGAGGTACATTACTATAACAACAAACCAGTGACTGAACAGTCGACTGATCGCTATGTCATCACCGCTTACACAGAATTCCCATCATCGCTTTCGCACCATAAGTCGGGACCTCGAACTAAACACAGAGAATTTTTGGAAGGCAATCACTAGTGCCCTTGAGTTCAAGCCTATATCAAAACAAGTAACCTCAACTTAAAGAACTTCGAGTTATCCATAATTATTTTACATTGTTATCATATAAAGTTCAAGAACCCAAAACCGCAAATTATCAGCAATTTGAAATTAGAGACGTTCAAATTATCCACATTCTATTGCAATTGTATACATAATTTTATAACAATATTTCACATAAAAGAATAATTACTAAATCTGATTTTAATGGTTTTTTTTAATATGATGTTTATGGGCTCCATCTTTTTTATCTTTTTTTAACTTGAAATTTTTTTCAGATTAATATTATTTACAAATTTATTGTAGGTTTAAAGGTATTCGAGAAGGAGGTGTTGGAGAGAATGCTGCCTATTATGTTTTTACTCATGCTGCTGATGGAGCTATAGAAGCATACCCTTTGTGTGAATGGTATAATTTTCAACCAATTAATAGGTATAAATCTTTGTCAGCAGAAGAAGCTGAACAAGAATTTGGGAGGTAAATTTATAAAATATTTATATTTACAGTAAAATTAAAGAATTCAATTATATTTTTTTCATCAACACAATAAATATTTTATTTATTTAAATATGAAGTGTTTAAAAATATTTAATTTATAACTAAATCTAATATATGTTTAATCGAAACAAATTTTTAAAATGTTCTGATAATTAAAGAGTTGCTATAAAACATTGCCTTTAAATTTATAAATGATTTATCATGTCATGTGTAGAAAAATGAAGGTAAACATATTAAAATTAACATTTTAGATATTGATAATAGTTTTTTTTTTTTTTTTTTTTAATTTGAATTGGTTGAGCTGAAATCTAGGGCATAAAAACAGCATATGCTTATAAAATAAGACAATTATTTAAAATACAGGCATTACTTGACTTTAAAGGATAAGTTGGCCAAGTATGTGCATCTTAGCAGTGGATCTCATATTATAACAAAAAAAAAACAAAATCTCATGGGGCATTTAGACAAACAAAAATATTCTCGTATTGCCCTAATTA
Source organism: Prosapia bicincta (assembly GCA_036971475.1). Classification (NCBI taxonomy): domain Eukaryota; kingdom Metazoa; phylum Arthropoda; class Insecta; order Hemiptera; family Cercopidae; genus Prosapia; species Prosapia bicincta. Next base: position 8,276,343 of record JBAIZL010000002.1, read on the forward strand.
TAACTCCATATCTATTGCTGAGCAACAAGCTAGCAATACTCTGTAGCCCAGGAATGCATGAGACATTTTACTGAGTATGTTTTTGACATCATGTCAATCACATGTTGCTGGGCAATTTTTGTTTAGATGAGCAACAATAATATCTACGATAATAGATAATCTACAGTAATAGCTTAGACTGTACTATTATTGAGAACCTGAGCCAATTTGTAAAGAAGGAAAATAAACAGCGATTTGACAAAGAAGCTACAACTGGATAGCTCTTTATTTTAGAATTTTGTGCGAATGTCAGTCATATTTTGAGTTTGTATGCAATAAAATTGGACCAATAGTTCTAAAAATGATACTTGATCAAGGATGTCATATTCTAGATTCCTCTGCTGAAGCTAGCAATTATATATAATTCTACTCATGAGACTCTTACAAACCATTTTTGTACATGTTCAAAGTTTCAAAAGAAACTGTATATCTCATAATCCTAAAGTGTGTTGCACTTCTATTTATGAAATGTCTTCTTTAATGGGACAGCTATAGGCCTTGTCTACTGATCTGCTAAAAACCATATATTTGTTTAAATTGTGCCTACCTACCAGTATTGTGTTTACCTGTGTTCCCATTTCTCACCAAACACTTTTGCTTGTTCAATAATGACAGTATCTGTCAGTCCCATATTTTGCAATAATTCGATAGAGTCAAATCGTCCTCTAAATCTTTATGTTTTGCCGACCAAAGGCATGTTTTTGAAGATTAAGATAAAAATCTTATTCAAGCTACTTTTGCTTTTTACTTATAATATTGTCTATACATCTACAACTAACAGTTTTCCCTTATCATAATAACAAAACATGATTAACCTCCTGTTATTTTTCAATATTTTCACTATACTGTAATTAACTTAATTCATTTCAATGCAGAAACTGCACTGTGTAACAACTGAACAGTTGGTTACGGAATTAGAGGATTGAAGGTCTGAGAAATTTCTTTGTGCAAAGGTCTGTTAACCCCTTTCTTTACCAGCATTTGCAAACTTTCTCTGCATTTACAAAGGAAGCAGAAATAGAGAATAACTGTAATCCTGATGTGCCAATTCCCTCTATCTTGTGTCATTTGAACCAAACTCATCATTTGAAGATAAGCAGCCAGTCACTTAATTTCAGTTAGGAAACTGTATTTTTTATAACCAAACCTATCATAAACAGATTCAGATACTTTAATGTGATGCACGGTTTTTTGGGTGTATAAAGATTTATGGGTGATTTTAGACTCAATTCTGTTATTTTTTTAAATTTTAGGTGTCAGTGAGAAGTTTTATTTTTCTAGTGGATATTCTAAACCTCCAAGTAAATCTTGTATTGCAATAACATATGTTTGACAAATAATTGCCAGATTGCCTTATTTGTATTATATTTTCTTAATATAGATGTTTTGAACATTTTATTGTAGATATTTCTTTTCAAATTTAAAATAATAAATTGCTTTTTTTATTTTTGACATGACATAAAGGATGAATCATATTATATTTTAAAATTTCAAAAGAGGAATAAAATAGGAACTGGTTTTAACAAAATGTTATTTTGTTAATGCCTGCCTGTATTGTCCACTCACTAATGGAACCCATCACCACAGTTCTCCATTTCTCCGTGAGCCATATTCCAAGCAGTAAAATTGATATCTTTGGTAATACCTTTCATTGATAGCTCTGGACGATGTGTGTACACTCTTTTCTAAAAAGAATTCTAGAGAAAAAAAATTGTTAGGGGTTAAATTAAGTGACCTGGGGAGCCACCAAATGTAACTTCACAAAGAAACCAGTTGACTGGGCAATTTTTGTCTTAGATTTTCCAATTGAATGACACAATGTATGGACTGTAATATCATCTTCTTGGAACCAGATATTGTCTTTGTCGTAATACCACATTAAGTCGGCCAGTATCTGCTGCAGAAAAGTTTCAACTCACTAACAATAATGAACTGAAGCAAATCTTCTTTCAAGAATTAGAGGCCTCTTCTACTTTGCAGATTTAAAATAAGTCCCAGTCACCCCTGCAATGGCATACTACAGACCACAGTGCAGCAGCCCTTGTTTGTCACTCAAGGGCTGTATAGTGGTAATTCATAAAGATTCCAGGACTTTTTGTGAGTCGAGCAGTAGAAATGTTGATGTTAACAGATCTAACTAGATAAACTTAAATTAGGTCAAGGTATTTTATAAAGTGATATTTCCAGGAAACATATAATATCTTATATTGAAAAGATTTCTGATTTAAAATTTCAATTAGCAATACTTTATTTTTTTTTTAACTTGTTTTCATTTTATATTTAAGTTGTATCAATTATCACAAATATTATTGCATCATTAGGATCAAAAGTGTTTATTTTTTTACAGACGAAATAAAGTCGTAAATTATTTTTCCCTTATGTTACGAAGAAGATTAAGGAATGAAGATGAAGGTGATTTGGATGAAGGAGAAGAAGGAAAACCTAAAAAAGGTGGAAGAAAGCCAAAGAAAGGTATTCTCTTGGTTAACAGTATAATTTTATCACACAAAAAATAAAAAATAATAATAATTTAATATTTTGTACAATATTTTAATGCCTATAGTAATTAATGATTAGTAGAAAGCTTTTGATCTTTTTCTTCGTGTAAAATCTCTACACTATCCCAATTCATCTTGTGTTTCTTTTCAAAATTTTTCATATAATGTTAATATAATGTGATATTTTCTTTCTTGTAAATTGAGTTGTTTAAGCTCACATACCTTTTTCTGTAACAGCCTTTTTGTTTAACCTACATAAAATGTGTTTGAAGCTGTTTTTAATAAATCATGTTACACTTGCAGAGAGGGACAAGGCCTGGTGACGATAACATAGCCACTATTGAAACGTTTCCTGTTCAAATAAATAGTTGTACCTGATTCGCAAATCAACTCCATTTAAGTAAAAAATCTTTTATGGGCATATTATATATTTTAATAATGCTTTTTGTTTAATTTTGTAATTTTGTTCAATAAATTCCTCTGAAAAGGACATTGTTTAAATGTCAAAATGTTAGGTAATATTCAATGTTAAATTAATCGATCTTTTGATTGAAACCTTTCTACTAATCAATAATTTAATAATAATGGCAATCAGCTTATTTCAAAACTATATTGAAATTGAGTTTCATTTTTTTACTGTAAAGGAATAATCTATTTCATTTTATGAAGAAATTTTATAAGTATTTTGTATTCTGATATTTTAATTACAATAATGTTTTGCGGTATTCAGTGTGGAAATATAGTCATTTCATTTTTGTTTCACTGTATAAACAGGTGAAACTTATATGACAGAAAATGTTTTGTTTTATGTAGAAATTTTTATTTCTTCTTTTTTTTACAAGACTAAAATTATTGGGAAACTAGAATTTCAAAATTACAAGGAAATATTAGAAGGAAATAGTTTTTGTTTACACTCTTGTAGATCTACATTACGTTTTAGAATAGTGTTACATTTGGTTTGATCCTTAAAATATTCAACTAAAACCTCTAATTTATAACATCTTCCTCCAATTCATAAGATCATATAAAATTTGTAAAAACCGCTCAATTTAAAACATACTTGTATTGAAACAATGCAAATATAAATGTAGGGAAATGTTCAGATTATATTTACATTCTAACTATTCGAGACAAATTATTTTCAAGCAAAAATACAATTATGCTGAAAATTTATATTGCATGTCTATAAAATTAGTGAGAAAAATGTAGTAGCTATATTTATTGTTTAAAATTATCTATGATATTGTGAAAATACGTTGTACTACATATTTATACTTACATTTATATTGAAAAAACACAATAAAAATCTTGATATTTTACATTAATTCAGAAGATCTGCCTTGAACGGGAAATGTGTAATATGCAGGACAACGTGATGATGCAGTGCCTCATAGTATAATTATTAACGTCGCTCCACGACGATCACCTGTGTACCATTATATAATAATGTAATATATGTTACCTTCGGTGACATTATATAATAAACTAGTTTAAATTAATAAGTACACTAAAAGACAAAATGTTATTATGTTTTGTCATTATTTAAACAAAAAGTACAGAAAAAAATTGTATTTGAAAGTTATCAGAAAACTGGTTGGCAGTCAATGTGTTAAAATATTAAAAGCTTCAGGCAAAAGAAATAGTACTCTTAATATTTATGTCTCATTGACTACTGCTGAGTTACTGATTCTGTAAGGCTCTTCAGGCTACTTTACCAAATATATTTCCATATGACTTGTATAGAATTTTTGTATTTTCATACAGCAAATATTATATTGTAATTGTGTACTTTCCCCACTTATATTTTATATACTGGCAAAAGCTACAGCATCTTTAAAATCCTTCTATAGTAGAACCTCGATAATTCGGACTAACAGGGACCAGAGCTGATGTGGATTACCAAAAATCCTAACTAACCAGAGAATGCAAAAAAAACATGGAAATAAAACACATACCTACAGAAAATCGCCTTTACATAGTACAAATGATGTTGGACACACACACATACATATGGGTCAATTCCAAAATTTTGCCGTTGATGATACCAAGAAATCGATTCCTAATTCTCGATTCCACATACCATCGTGTCAATGTACATATCTCGATACTGCAATGTATCCCATTTTACAGTTCCATTTACGAACTATATTATGAATAGCAGTTAGCCAAGATTACGATATAAATAAAAAGACAAGTACTTTAACGATATGTTTAGTATCTTTAAGGCTTATAAATGTAAAGCATTACGTCCAGAACTAATATTTTAATGTCAATAATTATAATTTTAATGTCGAAAACCATTTTTTAAAATAAAAAAAATACCACAAAAACTTGTCTGGATTATGCAGAGGTCCGGAATAATGAGGTCTGAAATATCGAGGTTATATACCTCTTCATCAAGTGTAGGATATTCACTTATGATTTATGCAGATTGACGGAAACAAGCTTTTCAAAACTTCTCTAATATGAAATATTTCCTATAGTTTTTTCCTGTTTGCTGTTATTGTTGTGTCCTTAGAACATAGTTAACATGAAAGAAAATTTAATTGGTTACTTGACATTGTGCACATTGCCAGGTTAATACCAGTCCTTATATATTTTGTATATTTATGGAACTACTTCATCATACCCCAATCATATAAAACTCCTATTAGAACACTTATGTTTTCAACATCTGTTTTAGTAGCATCTCTTTCTCTAGTGATAAAATTTTTGTGCTTGTCTACTTATTTATTTCTAAAAGGAGCAATATGATATATCATTTGAAATAACATATCCCAGGATATAATAGGAGTAGTTACATTTCCAACCTGCCCTTTAACTCCTGGAAAGTGAATAACCAAATTTCTAGATGGGGTTTTCACATTTGTACAGGTACCTTTTGAAAACCACCTTGCTCTATAACTTTGTTTGCCATAGTAACAAATGACTTATTGGGCAAAAGACTAAACATCTTTATTTGAACAGTAATTTCCTGTATTCATATCTACATGACATTGTCTAACATAATCAAATCTCATTCCTGTTACCTTCACAGTGAGTTGAAGTATCTTGTTCTGTACGAATAACTCCAAAAGGTAGGGAGCTTTCCCTATTATTAATTTTTTTTTTTATATATTCAAAAGTCGCCTAAAGAAACCTTACCCCTTGTGACACTCATAGTTTAGTTGAAATTAGAAAAATATATTTTAAAATGTGATTGTTTAACTCTCATAATAAAAAAAATAGGAGATATACTTTTGTGCTTAAACTTACTTTACTCGAACAAAGTAAAACATACTATACTTAGTTTTTAAAACAAAATTACTTGAACAAAATTAAATTATAAGGAAATTTTCTAGCTATATTAAAATCTTGTTTAGATGCTTCTGTTTATTGTACATAAAATGTGATTTCTGGATGGTAGACAACATTGATGTCCTTTAGCTTTTTGAGGACTCATGACGGGCTATGCACAGTTAATTATGTTGCAGACCCATGACAGCCATAGCCCGCAGTTTCGTTTACATGTATTTAAATGAACTAATAACTGCTCCGGTCATAGTTAGTCGTATACGGAAGACCTATTGGCTATCTTAGTACACATTTTTGTCGCTAGACAGCTGATAGATATCCTTCATGTGATGTTGGTTTGTGCATTTTGGAATGTTTCGAAATATTCCACACAAAAGCTTATTATTTGTAAATATTTTTCATAAACAGTTTTTATAGATATTTAGGTTTATTGAAATATATATTTTATAATTTATTAGAATTAGAATACAATATTCTGATTCAAGAGCTAGTGTTAGTGAAAAAAGGTGTGTATTAATTTTTTTAACAAAAAAAATAGTGTTTGAAATTATTACAATTTTTAGAAATTATATATATATATATATATATATATATATATATATATATATATATATATATATATATATATATATATATTTTATTACTTATACTTATTATTATTATTACTTGTAAATAATTTTTTAACAGTAATTTTAAAGGTAAAATTATTGCACTTAGTGGTGGAAAAAATTATTTACAAGTAATTATAATAACTTCATAAAGTCAGTGCAACAGAAAAATAATTGACAATGTGAAATATTACGATATATATATATATATATATATATATATATATATATATATATATATATATATATATATATGAAGTTAATATATTACTATTGTAAGTAATTTTATCCACCATTAAGTGTAATGATTTTACCTTGAGTGATGAGGCACCTTTCGGTCACTTGACCATTGTCGAATCACTCGATTGCACTTAATGGTGGGTAAAATTACTTACAATAGTAATATATTAACTTCATAAAGTCAGTGCAACGGAAAAACAATGGTTGCACTTAATGGTGGATAAAATTACTTACAATAGTAATATATTAACTTCATAAAGTCAGTGCAACGGAAAAACAATGATTGCACTTAATGGTGGATAAAATTACTTACAATAGTAATATATTAACTTCATAAAGTTAGTGCAACGGAAAAACAATGGATAATGTAAAATATCAAGAATATATATATATATATATATATATATATATATATATATATGAAGTTAATATATTACTAATTTTGAGTAATTTTATCCACCATTAAGTGCAATAATTTTACCTTGAGTGATGAGGCACCTTTCGGTCTTTGACCATTGTCGAATCACTGATTGTTCTCTGCTGTGGATGCTACGTCCGTGAAGCCGGTGTTTGTAGAAGTTACGCGCACTATTTCTTGATCTGTGTGTATGAGGTTTCTGTATAGTATGTCTTCTGTATATGTTGTTTGTAAATTCATTAAGTTGTTGTGTAAGTTTTTATAAATGTGGTATTTTTCTAGTGAGTTTAGTTCTATTGGGTTGTTATTTATTTCCAGTATGGTTAGGTTATTTTCGTAATTTGTAATTTCGTGTTTATGGGAAATTAGGTGTGCTGCAACATTTGATACTTTAGAATTTTTATTTTTGAATGCTCTATAATGTTCTTCAAATCTTATTTTAAATGTTCTGGATGTTTTTCCTATGTAAAAAGCGTTACAGTTGTTGCATGTGATTTTGTAGATTCCTGATAGGTTATGTTTTTCTGAATTTGTTATGTGGTTTTTGTTACTAAGATATTTTATTATTTTGTTGTTTGGTTTGTAAGTTGGAGTGTAGTATTCCTTGTTGTATATATTTGTTATTTTTTCTATTTTGTTATTGGTATATTTATATTTTAGGTAGATTTTTTTATTTTTATTATTTTCGTGTTCCGGTTGTAGTGTTGTGTTGAGGTTAGGTTTTTTTGTGAATTTATTGTATATATTTTTTATAATGTGTTTGTTGTATCCATTTTCTATTGCTATTTTTGTAATGTTATTTAATTCTTCATTTAATTTTTGTTTGTTATCCTGTGTGTATTTTATTGCTTTATTTATCATGTTACTGTAAGTGTTAATTTTGTGTGTCCAGGGGTGGTTAGATTTGTAGTGTATTGTGGTGTTGTTGGAAGTAGGTTTCCTGTATACTGTAGTTTCTATTTTATTATCATTTATATTTAAAGTAATGTCGAGGAGGTTGATTGTTCTATTTGTTTCTGTTTCAACGGTGAATTGTATGTTTTCGTTGTATGTATTTAGTTTGTTTAATATTATGAGGTGTTCGTTGTGAATGGTAGGTTGGTATATTACAAGTATATCGTCTACATATCTTGTCCATAGTAAGATATTGTGTGTGTATATTATAGGTTTAATTATTATTTGTTCAAAGTGTTGTAAATATATTTCTGACATGACAGATGAAATGGGTGAACCCATGGGGAGTCCTGTTGTTTGTTTATAATATTTATTGTTAAATTGGAAGTAATTTTGGTTACATATGTGTTTGGTTAGCGTAATGATACTATCTATTATGTTTCTTTTTTCGTTATTGTGTATCAGTTTGTTTTTTATTATTTCTATGGTTTCTTCTATTGGGATACTAGGGTACATGTTAGTTATGTCATAACTTATTATTTTTGTGTTGCTGTTTGTTTTTATCGTTTTTATTTTATTAATTAATTCGTATCCATTTTTTATATTGTATGTGTTGTTGATGTGTATTTTAGACCTTAGGATTTTGTCTAGGATTTTTGCGATTATGTAAGATGGTGCTGTTGTGAAATTTATTAGTGGTCTAAATGGTGTGTTTGGTTTATGGATTTTAGGTATCCCTGATAATACGGGTGCGCATGGTTTGAATGGGTATAATCTTGTGTGGTATTTTAATTTATTGTTATAGTTTAGGGTGTTACGGTGAGTGACTATTAAGTTTTTTATTGTAATAAGGTATTTGTTAGTTGGGTCTGGAATTTGTTCGTATTTATTTTCTTTTATGTAGTTAGTCATTGAATCGATATATTTGGTATTTTCTATTATTACTGGAGTATTTGTTTTATCTGATTTTAATATTAAGTAATCGTTGTTTTCTAGTTTTTCTCTGAGTTTTATAATTTCTTTTTTATTAATATATTGTTCTGTTTTTTTGTTTTTTTCCGTTTTTTTTTTTTAGGTTAATTTTATTATTAATGTTATTTCTTATGTGTTCAGTATTTTGGTGGGTAATTTTGTGGATGTTAGATTCTGTGTCGACTATTAGGTTTTTTATTATTTGTTTTTTGTTAAAGTTAGGTAGGTTATATTTGAAGGAATTTGTTATTATTATTTTTTCTTTTTCAGTAAATTCTGTTTTAGTTAAGTTTATGAATTTATTATTGTTAGAGGTGTGGGTTGGTTCTAGGCTATTTTTTAGGTTATGTTGTTGTTTTGATGTGTGGATTGGTGCTAGGCTATTTTTTAGGTTAAGTTGTTTTGATAAATTTTCGATTTTTTTGTTTTGTCTGTTAATAGTGTTTGTTATACAACAAATTATAATAAAACATAAAACAAACACTATTAACAGACAAAACAAAAAAATCGAAAATTTATCAAAACAACTTAACCTAAAAAATAGCCTAGCACCAATCCACACATCAAAACAACAACATAACCTAAAAAATAGCCTAGAACCAACCCACACCTCTAACAATAATAAATTCATAAACTTAACTAAAACAGAATTTACTGAAAAAGAAAAAATAATAATAACAAATTCCTTCAAATATAACCTACCTAACTTTAACAAAAAACAAATAATAAAAAACCTAATAGTCGACACAGAATCTAACATCCACAAAATTACCCACCAAAATACTGAACACATAAGAAATAACATTAATAATAAAATTAACCTAAAAAAAAAAAAACGGAAAAAAACAAAAAAACAGAACAATATATTAATAAAAAAGAAATTATAAAACTCAGAGAAAAACTAGAAAACAACGTTTTACTTAATATTAAAATCAGATAAAACAAATACTCCAGTAATAATAGAAAATACCAAATATATCGATTCAATGACTAACTACATAAAAGAAAATAAATACGAACAAATCCCAGACCCAACTAACAAATACCTTATTACAATAAAAAACTTAATAGTCACTCACCGTAACACCCTAAACTATAACAATAAATTAAAATACCACACAAGATTATACCCATTCAAACCATGCGCACCCGTATTATCAGGGATACCTAAAATCCATAAACCAAACACACCATTTAGACCACTAATAAATTTCACAACAGCACCATCTTACATAATCGCAAAAATCCTAGACAAAATCCTAAGGTCTAAAATACACATCAACAACACATACAATATAAAAAATGGATACGAATTAATTAATAAAATAAAAACGATAAAAACAAACAGCAACACAAAAATAATAAGTTATGACATAACTAACATGTACCCTAGTATCCCAATAGAAGAAACCATAGAAATAATAAAAAACAAACTGATACACAATAACGAAAAAAGAAACATAATAGATAGTATCATTACGCTAACCAAACACATATGTAACCAAAATTACTTCCAATTTAACAATAAATATTATAAACAAACAACAGGACTCCCCATGGGTTCACCCATTTCATCTGTCATGTCAGAAATATATTTACAACACTTTGAACAAATAATAATTAAACCTATAATATACACACACAATATCTTACTATGGACAAGATATGTAGACGATATACTTGTAATATACCAACCTACCATTCACAACGAACACCTCATAATATTAAACAAACTAAATACATACAACGAAAACATACAATTCACCGTTGAAACAGAAACAAATAGAACAATCAACTTCCTCCACATTACTTTAAATATAAATGATAATAAAATAGAAACTACAGTATACAGGAAACCTACTTCCAACAACACCACAATACACTACAAATCTAACCACCCCTGGACACACAAAATTAACACTTACAGTAACATGATAAATAAAGCAATAAAATACACACAGGATAACAAACAAAAATTAAATGAAGAATTAAATAACATTACAAAAATAGCAATAGAAAATGGATACAACAAACACATTATAAAAAATATATACAATAAATTCACAAAAAAACCTAACCTCAACACAACACTACAACCGGAACACGAAAATAATAAAAATAAAAAAATCTACCTAAAATATAAATATACCAATAACAAAATAGAAAAAATAACAAATATATACAACAAGGAATACTACACTCCAACTTACAAACCAAACAACAAAATAATAAAATATCTTAGTAACAAAAACCACATAACAAATTCAGAAAAACATAACCTATCAGGAATCTACAAAATCACATGCAACAACTGTAACGCTTTTTACATAGGAAAAACATCCAGAACATTTAAAATAAGATTTGAAGAACATTATAGAGCATTCAAAAATAAAAATTCTAAAGTATCAAATGTTGCAGCACACCTAATTTCCCATAAACACGAAATTACAAATTACGAAAATAACCTAACCATACTGGAAATAAATAACAACCCAATAGAACTAAACTCACTAGAAAAATACCACATTTATAAAAACTTACACAACAACTTAATGAATTTACAAACAACATATACAGAAGACATACTATACAGAAACCTCATACACACAGATCAAGAAATAGTGCGCGTAACTTCTACAAACACCGGCTTCACGGACGTAGCATCCACAGCAGAGAACAATCAGTGATTCGACAATGGTCAAAGACCGAAAGGTGCCTCATCACTCAAGGTAAAATTATTGCACTTAATGGTGGATAAAATTACTCAAAATTAGTAATATATTAACTTCATAAAGTCAGTGCAACGGAAAAACAATGGATAATATTAAATATCAAGAATATATATATATATATATATATATATATATATATATATATATATATATATATGAAGTTAATATATTATTATTGTAAATACTTTTTTTTATTTTCCACCGCTAAGAGCAATAATTTTACCTTGTGTGATGAGGCACCTTTCGGTCATTTGACCATTTGGTCAAATGGCCGAAAGTTGCCTCATCACACAAGGTAAAATTAGTGCAATAAAAAAAAAGTAGTATGGAAAAAAGTATTTAAAATAGTAATATATTAACTTCATAAAGTCAGTGAAACAGTAAAATAATGGACAACATAAAATATCAAGAATATATATATATATATATATATATATATATATATATATATATATATATATATATAAATTTCGCAATATGTTTTCTTGTGTATTAATAAAGAACAAAAGTCAAAATACAAATACAAGAATTATATTTGAATTTACAATTCAAAGCTTTTCGTTGGCTAACAGTACCAACATCATCAGGAATATTAAACAATATTTAATTAAACAATTGTTTAATATTCCTGATGATGTTGGTACTGTTAGCCAACGAAAAGCTTTGAATTGTAAATTCAAATATAATTCTTGTATTTGTATTTTGACTTTTGTTCTTTATATATATATATATATATATATATATATATATATATATATATATATATATATATATATATATATATATAGGTTAGTTTTGGTTGGTAAAGATTATTTAGATTTTTTGGACTAGGAGACTGACAGACTTACCTTGGTAACAGTCCACTCTGTAGTCTTGAAATAGAAACACATAAAAGCACTTAAACAATGATATGTTTCAACCACACAGTGGTCTTTGTCAATCGAAGAGAAAACACAAAAAGACAAAAAGAAATATGAGAGATTCTCTTATATTTCTTTTTGTGTTTTCTCTTCGATTGACAAAGACCACTGTGTGGTTGAAATATATCATTGTTTAAGTGCTTTTATATGTTTCTATTTCAAGACTACAGAGTGGACTCTTACCAAGGTAAGTCTGTCAGTCTCCTAGTCCAAAAAATCTATATATATATATATATATATATATATATATATATATATATATATATATATATATATATATATATATATATATATATATATATATATTTTTCTGCTATTATTGTAGCTGTTGCAGTGTATTTTTGAAAACGTTGAAAAATCCCTGGTATCCAGGCAAAAATCACATTTATAGGTATTAGTCCTCAAAGTGTAGTAGGCCTTATAAAATACACTATTATTACACTGAAAGTTATACATAAGACATTCCTTTTCTTGTACATTTTCTTTGTACAGAAGTCATTTCATCTCATACGATATAAATTAATGATTTTTTATTCAACTTAAATATTTACTCTGTAAAAGAATGTATATCTTAGCATCCTTAAAAATATTTGCGCATTTTTAAAAAATTCTTAAATTTATACAAGATGTTATATTGTTTGTAAGACATTTAAATTTAATTTTTAAAGATCTGAAAATATCTGATATGGATGACTGGGTGGATTCTGATGAGGATGAATCATCATCTGAAGGTGAAGAACCAACTGAAGAAGGCCAAAAAGATAAAAAGAAAAAAAAGAAGAAACGTAAGTAGCATTTTCAGACTTTAGCTAATTTATTCATAACTGCAGTAATCTATTTGGTTTTATTTGTAACTAGAAGATTTGTATACCTCCATAGCATTCCCATATATACCTCCATAGCATTCCCATATATACCTCCATATCATTCCCATATATACCTCCATAGCATTCCCATATATACCTCCATATCATTCCCATATATACCTCCATAGCATTCCCATATATACCTCCATAGCATTCCCATATATACCTCCATCGCATTCCCATATATACCTCCATCGCATTCCCACGTATACCTCCATAGCATTCCCATGTATACCTCCATAGCATTCCCATGTATACCTCCATAGCATTCCCATGTATACCTCCATAGCATTAGCATGTATACCTCCATAGCATTCCCATATATACCTCGATAGCATTCCCATATATACCTCCATAGCATTCCCATATATACCTCCATAGCATTCTCATATATACCTCCATAGCATTCCCATATATACCTCCATAGCATTCCCATATACACCTCCATAGCATTCCCATATATACCTCCATAGCATTCCCATAGGTTACAATTTATATTTTACTGTGTATATCATCTTTATTTTTTAGCTACAAATAATGCCAAAAAAAAAGAAAAAAGGAAAGGATCGGATGATTCTGCTGTAGAAGAAAGTGATGATGGAGATGAAGAAGGAAGAGAATTAGATTACATCTCTGATTCTTCAGACAGGTAAAATTATTTTTGTTATTGGTGTAATGGGAGAATAATGTTGTATACATTACTAGGGGCTTGTAGGGGCAAATGCCTCTTTGTATATTGAAACAATTTTTAAACTTTTGTATAATAATTTTATTTTTTAATGTGACAACATGACATGAAATGATTGAATGTGAATTCGGTGAAAATGGAGTGTCCCACAATCCATGCATTCTTCATTCATCACACCTTCATTATGTGAGTATATCATTCTCAAGTAGTAATATTCTTCAGAATGGTGGGCTATTGTCAACGTCATTCTGTCGACCAATGTTACTGGTTTCAAGAACAGCTCTTCTTCTGTTTGCATTGTTTCTGAGGACCACCTCTCTTGTACGTGGCCTCTCCCTTACGTTCATATTAAAACTACACAATAAAATAAATAATGTAAACTCAAAAACTATTAGCAAAAATTTATACACAAAACCTTAATACTGTTAAGTATTTGTTTTTTTACAAATCATACTCATCTATTTTTCATTGCAGTGTATATAACGTAACCTGCTTTCATACTGTTAAAATATTTGTTTGTTTACAAATCCTACTCTGCTGTTTTTCATTGCAATGTATTTCTTATGGAGATTTTTGATAACTCTTAAGTTCCTCAAAACGCTATAAATGTTGTAAATTCAGAAAAACCCTATATTTTTCCTCACTCCTTCATGTCAATACCTTTAATATGAGCCATCTCCCAGCTCTGTAAGACCTTCTAAGCTCCCACAAAATTTCTTTCAAAATTCGCCTTACTAAATTATATAATAAGATTTAATGTTGTACAGTAAAACGTCTCATTTCATGACATAATATGAAAATAAACTAAGCGTCATTAACCCGCAAGGCGCCTTGCAGTCAGGCTAGTTTCTGCCACCAGCAGTCGACTCTTTAATTTTTCCTGACAGCCAGTTCTGTTCGAGTTTCCGTATCGTTCAGTTCACTAGTGTTCTACAGCTCGGTGTATTACCCAACTTAATCAGTTGTGTTTGAGTATCCATATTGTTCAACTACTGACCGACATTGAGTGAAACGTATACTGAACTTCTCATTCCAGTTGACATAAAAACTGATGAAGCATTTTATTATGTTTAGATGTCTGACAAAAGGTCAACGAGCCATAAATATCTTTCTTTATGCTGTAAGTTTTGAGAGTCAATAAATATCCCTTAGACAGCACAGATGTCTGGTCTTGTGCATGATATATCCCTCACTCACAAAAAAAAGTCAGAAAGTAAACTCTCTTGGAGAAAAAACAACAATCAAACAATATTCATGATTAGTTGGGCTGGTTTTTATACCCGCTACTAACAAATTGTCTTGACTAGCTGACGCAGCACGTAAACCAAAATGAGTTAAGGAACTGTACGGAAGAAATTGTACATACATTTCTATATTTCTATTAAAGTGTAACAATCATTCATCTACTTCCAATTGGAATGGCTGTGTTTTGTAGTACAAACGTACTTCACACATAACCCCTCCCATATCCAGATTTTTTGATATCCGGAACAGGCTGTCGCCACATTGATCCGGATTTAAGAGGTTTTACTGCATATAATATCTTTGATGTAATAAGTGTTGTAATATTATAGTGGATTTCAGTTAATCAAACCACCTGTTTCATTGAACAAAATTGTAAATTACTAAAATTAATGGATATTATACGTAGAAAAATATGCTCACTTAATTTATATGAAAAGTTGTTTATTTGTTTCATTATGTTTTTTCAATTTTATTATTATTTTTTTTTTTGTAATAATCGATGACTGAATATATCCAGTGTATACCCCTGTGGTAAAAACTGAGTATATTTTGTAAAAGAAACATTCACAATAAAAAGAAAATAGGCTTTTCTACAGATGCTATGTTGAACAATTTTGAAATGTAATTAAAATCTGGCAGTTCTTGGCACAGGATCTCCTTCCTCATCATTCAATTATTGTTTAGTACTAGGTGTCGATTATAGTCTAAGGGATGTTATAGTGCTGTGTACTAATCTGGAATCATTCTAATGACATGTGCGAATTGCTTCATAGCTATGTTTCGATTAACTGCATTATTTTGAAGAATTATGACTTTTACTGTCCTTTTTTTAATAATCATAATTATTGTACAAAGTCAAATTTTTAAAAAGTTTTTTTAATTTTTTTATTTTAAGAATAGTTTTTAAAAGTCAAACCTGAAGGACTTTATATAAACAAAAATGAAGCAAAGAGTCCTCTTTTTAGATGAGATGTAGCAAAAATGGTTTAAAAATGTTACCTAGGCATCAGTGTCAGGGGCCTATTGTTTAAAATGAAAGAATATTTTGCAAAGAAGGTAGAACACCATGGTTTTCGAACACCTCACAACTACGATAGTTTTTCTGAGCCATCAGAATTTGAAAGCCCAAAAACAATGTTACCCTTATTACTTAATTTACCCCCATTCACAATTTATTCTTTGAAAACGTAGACTTTGTCAACCAATAACTTAGAAAAATAAACAGTATTCATCTGCATAAAAAGTGTCTAATTACATATTTTTCTATGAAAAAAGCACTATGAAAAGTTATTTAATTGCTTATGTAACTGTCACGGGCTGATTCCAATTCTGATATCTAATATTAGGAAAATTGAATATCTTTGTTGAAACATGTCTAAATGGCCATTGGTAATAAATCAATATATAATTTGGCTGCCATTTCTCAAGACTTTTCTTGAACTATAGGATTGGAATCATCACACTTCAAGCCTGTTGAGTGAAGCCAGTTTAGCAAATTATTCTCAAAATCATTGTTTAGTGCACTTAACATTTTTTATCCACTTACTTCCTCCTAACATAGCAACTCCTGTAACGCAATTATCTCCTAACATAGCAACTGCTGTAACGCAATTATCTCCTAACATAGCAGCTAATATCACCCAATTATCTCCTAACATAGCAACTGCTGTAACGCAATTATCTCCTACATAGCAACTAATATCACCCATTTATCTCCTATCATAGCAACTAATATCACCCAATTACCTCCTAACATAGCAACTAATATCACCCAATTATCTCCTAACATAGCAACTAATATCACCCAATTACCTCCTAACATAGCAACTAATATCACCCAATTATCTCCTAACATAGCAACTGCTGTAACCCAATTATCTCCTAACATAGCAGCTGTTGTAACTCAAATACCCCCTAACATAGCAACTAATATCACCCAATTACCTCCTAACATAGCAACTGCTTTAACCCAAAAACCCCTCAACATAGCAGCTGTTGTAACTCAAATACCCCCTAACATAGCAACTGCTGTAACGAAATTATCTCCTAACATAGAAGCTGCTGTAATCGAATTATCTTCTAACATAGAAACTCCTGTAACCCAATTATCTTCTAACATAGCAACTCCTGTAACCCAAATACCCCCTAACATAGCAACTGCTGTAACGCAATTACCTCCTAACATAGCAACTGCTTTAACCCAAAAACCCCTCAACATAGCAGCTGTTGTAACTCAAATACCCCCTAA
Source organism: Prosapia bicincta (assembly GCA_036971475.1). Classification (NCBI taxonomy): domain Eukaryota; kingdom Metazoa; phylum Arthropoda; class Insecta; order Hemiptera; family Cercopidae; genus Prosapia; species Prosapia bicincta. Next base: position 8,294,005 of record JBAIZL010000002.1, read on the forward strand.
CATAGCAACTGCTGTAACGCAATTATCTCCTAACATAGCAGCTAATATCACCCAATTATCTCCTAACATAGAAGCTGCTGTAATCGAATTATCTTCTAACATAGAAACTCCTGTAACCCAATTATCTTCTAACATAGCAACTCCTGTAACCCAATTACCTCCTAACATAGCAACTAATATCACCCAATTATCTCCTAACATAGCAGCTGCTGTAATCGAATTATCTTCTATCATAAAAACTCCTGTAACCCCTAACATAGCAACTCCTGTAACCCAATTACCTCCTAACATAGCAACTGCTGTAACCAAAAAACCCCTCAACATAGCAGCTGTTGTAACTCAAATACCCCCGAACATAGCAACTGCTGTAACGCAATTACCTCCTAACATAGCAACTGCTGTAACCCAAAAACCCCTCAACATAGCAGCTGTTGTAACTCAAATACCCCCTAACATAGCAACTGCTGTAACGCAATTACCTCCTAACATAGCAACTGCTGTAACCCAAAAACCCCTCAACATAGCAGCTGCTATAACCCAATTATGATTCTTTACTATTGTCCATAATACACAATCTGTTTTTTCTTAAAACTTGTGTTCTCTCTGTGCTTTTGCAGAATTCAAAGATCATTAATAATGCAAGACCCTTCTTTTTTAAACTCATCTAAACTATTCTTGTTTAACAACTACACTAATGACCTCAAACAACTTGAAAATAAATAACTGTTACATTGTAGACAATTGTAATGTAAAATTTGAGCCCAACTGTATATGGATATTCCACAAATACACAGAATGGTAAATGCAAAGTATATTCCCACCATTCTTCTCAGAAAATACTTTCTCTCTCACATTTTCATGCTGTGTTACTTATTACAGGAGAAAAAATACCCTCAATAGTAAAGGTTGTATAAAAAAGTTATTCTTTTATTCTTTGTTTGATTTTCAGAGCTATCTACTAAGACTAGCTGTATGTAGTGTAACCTTCTGTTAAGTACCGCAAACTAAAATTTACTTTATTTAATTAAAACTTTCACGTACTTACCGAGATAATTGTTCCCTTGAACAATATTACTGTCTTTCATAAGGCAACAGGTGGTTGATAGTGTCAGTCCACCTTATTGCCTTTTTCATATTTCTTTTTTTTACTTTGATGACAGGCAAGGTTATATTAAAAAAATGATTTTTCTACAGTTAAACAAAGGATTCGATCTCTTAAATTAAAATAAACTAAAAACTCCTCCCACGGGCTATTTTATAAAAGACATTTGTTGTATGATGCAACTAAAATAAAAAATTATTGCTGTTAGTGTGTTAAATGGCAAATTAAACAAGTGTATAGGAAGAACCAGTGAACATGGCGAAGTTCGAAGTGGAAGACCATTTCTCATCACAGACGATTTGAAAGTGAATCTTGAAAAAGAGATTGAAGAAAACTGGTGTTTCACTTTGACCTTATTACATGCATCTCTTTCACAAATCTCAAGGTCTCTATTACAGTAGAGTCTTGAAAATTCGAGTCCTGATATTTCGAGCTATTTTACGTAAGAAAATGATGAGTTGGGCTTCCAAGAAATGTTTATAGCTGTACGGTATGGAAATTAAATGAGTCAGGCTTCCAAGATATGTTTATATCAATACAGTTGCAAAGGAAATGAGTCGGCTCTAAGAAATGTTCTTATAAAGTTCTGTAATCTTATTTAGTTGGTTTTTAATTATATTATTAGGGTTCGTTAAAACTCCTATTTTTTCTAATGCACAGAAACTTATTTCCATGTAATTCGAGGGGATCTCTATGAAATTATCTATATTCTGAAAATTTGACTAAGAAATTTCTTGAAATTTAAATACAAGAAAATATGTACACATTAGGTGCCCAAGTTGTTGACCAATTTCCCACAGAACAGATAAGAGCAGTTCTTGAGTTTTTGACTGAGTATAACAAACACAACAATCTTACTAAAATTGGAGAAGAAACTTACCTAATTGTTGTATAAATTCCCAGAAATTAATCACCGGTCTAAAATAGTATCTCAAAATTCAGGAAAGGAAAAAAATCTGAACACCAGGAAAGTGATGGCAGTTGTTTTGTAGGACCAAAATTGTTTAATCTTCATTATGATTTTGCCTAGAGGAGAATCAATAAACTCAGTTATCTACTTTAATACTCTACAACATACTATCCAAAACTAACTACAGGGCTTTGAAAGTTACTGACTAAAGTATATAACATCGAAATTGAATAACTTGTTACACGCTACAAGTGTTTTGACACCTACAAAATTTGTACGAAAAAATAGATTAATGTACTCTAATGCTCAATACAAGGTTTTGTATCGATATATTTTGTATTTATTCAGTTATACCAAAATGATTTTCTGGATGGCCCACGTATGAAAAGGGTTCTACTATATGCTTCAATATAAATAATTAGCGAAATTTGAATTATGCAAGCTGATTTTATATTCTGATTGAAAAGTTTTTTTTTTTAATCTTAATGTAAAAGTACAATGTGTTTAAGTTTTTACATTTAAGCTTGTATAACCTCTCTTTTGCACCAAAACATGATAACCGGATATTGGTATAAAAAAGTAGGCTACAGCTAACTAAAATTTTTGTAATTCAAACAATATTGATTTAAATTAGTTCAGATTGTATGTGAAATATTTAAGCATTTACTATACTTCTGTGTTAGGATGGGTCGAAAAAAATATTCCTATTGTAATAAGATGGAAAACTGACATAAAATTCTTTCAACATCGTCCAGTACCGCATCGTACCGAAAGATTCTGAAAAGTTTTGAAAAACAATTCTTTGTTAAATTTTGTTTAGTTGAAATGTGTATATTACATACGTTTAGTTTTTAATGCTTGATTTATAGTTTAAATAACTCAAAAATATTACATTCTGATCAATAATATATTTTTTCCAGTCGTGCAATGCCCTAGAAAAACAAAAATGTACAAATGTTTCTCAATTCTTGCTGTGCTTCCAACTTTTCTTCTAAACGAACCACAATTCATTTGCAATTTATCAAAAATGAATCCAATACCAAAGAATTTCACAGAAACTTTGAAGAAGAACTCTATTCACTAATCCAGGAATCTAGATAAGCTTATATTTCTAGGGCATGTACTGCTTCATCAAGTTAATCAGCAGATAAAACTAAGAGTATTGTTTACCAATTCTCTGCACTGTCTATATCACTAGAAAAACTATAATTATATGGTTGATTATAGACCAATTGATTGTTCTATTCCTGATATAGACAGAACTATTTTGAGCAAAGACCTACAGTATTTGTTGGCCATTTCTAGCTTCAATCACCTTGGGACATTGTCCTGAAGACTTCTGCAACTCCAAGAAAATCAGGACCATGGTTTGTTGTCTCATTCTAGATGGCTGACTGCAGCCAATAGAGTTCTTAGATTGTATATAGGGTCGTCAGATCTATCCGAAAACTTAAAAGTAATAGTTGGCTTCATCATAAAATCATACGTGCCTGTCTGGTTTGCAATAAAAAAAAACAAATTATTTTACTGACAGACGAATACACCCCTGTATTTAACCCATGAATTATTTCAAGTTGTAAACCCAGTTATACAGAGAAATGCATTCTTCAGGCTTCCAGAGAATTTCCTTTAGGCAAGGTTTGTCGTCAAAAGAGAACATATTTGGGATCTGGGTTACAAAACAATCTTAAAAAACAAGACAAATTGTCTTTGTCTCTAAAATGCAGATTGTTAATCAAACCACCTTAAAATTTCAATCCTTGGACTATACTGGCATTATTAATTGGAATTATTGTATGTTGTATCCTCCCCTAATGCTGCTTGACCTATGTGAAGATGACATTTAATCACTCATATCAAGTCGAACCAACCATAAACCAATAACAGAAATACAAATTTTTCCCTATCACACCCAGACTATGGTGAGATGTGTCAAACTTGGGACAAAGGCCTCAAATAAAGTTTTTTTTAGGGCGTTGTGTGACTGAAAAAAATATATTATTGATTAGATGTAATGTTTTTGAGTTATTTCAACTAAAACTCAAGCATTAAAAACTAAAGCGTATATGTTATAAATATTTTAACTAATATAAAAATTTAACAGAAAATTCTGTTTTTCGAAATCTTTCAGTATGTTGCGCCACCAGAAGATGTTAGAAGATATTTATTTGTTTTACGCCGTATTTTTCTTATTATAACAATAGGCAACTTTTTTGCACTTGCAATGTGTGTGCAAAATGTATTTTTCTAACTCGCTCTATTAGTATGTTTTTACAGACATATGCTAATCTTTAAATACTTTTATATTAAAATTTAAAAGGAAACATACTGATAAATTATTTTTATTCACTTAGTGATTCAGATCATGAAGCTAAAGTAGATAAAGAAATGAAAGGAGTTGCAGAAGAAAGTGCATTAAGAAGGCTTCTGAATTCTGATGAAGAGGATGAGGATGAACAAGAAAATGAAGAGAACAAGAAAAGTGATGTTGAGGAACCACCACCTGCAGAAGAATCCCCACCTTCTTCTGCTTCAAAGAAGAAGAAAAAGAAATCAATTAAAAAAGAAAAAGAGGACAAAGTTAAAACTGAAAAAGATAAAAATGAAAAACAGGAAAAAAATGAGGGTAAATTTTTTAATTACAACTTTGTTGCAGATCCATTATTCATCACATTCAATAATATAATATTTTAAATAATAAACCCAATAACCACAAATTAACTTTATTTATTCACCTTTGTACATTTCAGTTACAAAGTAACCATCTTCAGAAGTACTGAACAAAAAATTAATTTAATTTAAAACGTATATATATATATATATATATATATATATATATATATATATATATATATATAAAACATATATAGCAAAAAAATATTGAGGTTATAAATTTAATTCTTATTTTGTCTTAAGAATTGTATTTAAGACAAAATAACAATTAAATTTATAACCTCAATATTTTTTTGCTGTATATGTTATATATATATATATATATATATATATATATATATATATATATATATATATATATACGTTTTATATTAAATTAATTTTTTGTTCAGTACATCTGAAGATGGTTACCTTGATAACTGAAATGTACATCAGGTGAATAAATAAAGTTAATTTGTGGTTATTGGGCTTATTATTTAAAATATTATAACATAGGCCACAGTTGCTCAAGAAATCATTAAACATTCAATAATGTTTAATGTTAAGTTAAGAGCTTAATATTTAACACTTACAAAATAATATACATAAAAACAATATAGTTTGTGTAAAATAGCTAAGAATAACACCAATGGTAATAAAAGAAATAAAATCATAAAACTATGTTGTACTAAAAGGTTTGTTTCCTTGCATTTAATCTTTTTAATTCTGTGCATTAATTTAAAAAGATAGGAATTTTTGTTTTTAATTGCCAATGTTTTTTATTTACAAAGGAACTAGACTTACAATTTTGTAATTCGGCTTCTTATCATTGAGTTAAACATATTTAAAGATAATTATTATGAAGACTGTATTTTGTAGCTATAACACTTTAATTATTATTGAAGGTGCTCAGCACCATATTCAGTTGTAAACTTTTGATCTTTTGCCTCTAGAGTCATCAAGTGATTTCAGCCCAGATAGCTCAGATTCTGAAGAAACTAAAACCAAACTTAAGACTAATAGGTAAGAATTAATAATTTGTTTTTCAATCTTGACTGGTATATTTTTTATAATTTATTATTATTAACTACTATAATTATTAACTATTATTTTTATATATACTTGAGTTTGGCTAATCTGAATTAACTGGGACCAAACACGGTTCGGATTAGCCGTAATAATGTAAATAATGGAGAACGAAACAACTTAATAGATCTGTAGTGTTGTAGTATGAATGAATAATACACTATAACTAGTTTCAATAGTCCATTTACAAATGCGTTATACTGTCCAAAGAACTATCTCTTCCTGGACCAATTTCCCACATATGCGCCACTCGGGTTAGTTGAAATGGACTGACAGCTCTTATTTGGGGCACTGTTTGCGTGTTACTTTTATTCTTCTGACAAACAGTGGTTTATTTTAATTGCTTGAAATATTCGTACCTGTCTATAGACATGTCTGACATGTAGGATGTTTAGGACATTTGGCACTGCAGCAGTTTTTGTTTTGAATGATCACATTCTACAATGTTTACTCTAAATGACATTTATCACAAAAGATGTAAAAGTGTTACTAGTGATGTGTGCGTTTGTAACTCAAATGTAAACATATTTTGTATGTTACAATAATATTTATACTGTCTGTATTGTTTTTACGAGGGCTGATTTTTTATCAACTTCCGATGTGGTATAAAAATAAAACTAGTGACAGTAATTAAATAAATTTATTATCAAAAGTTAGGTACATTATTAGTTACTTTTTAACATAATCGCCTTTTAAATTGAGGCATTTTTCATACCTGTGTACAAGCTTCTTAATACCTCTTTCATAGAAGTTTGCCGCCAGTGATTTGAGATGGGTTTTTACGGCGACTTGCAGCTCGTCGTCAGTTCGGAAGCTCTGCCCTCCTAGCATCATCTTCAGTTCCGGGAAAAGGTGATAGTCGCTCGGCGCTAAATCAGGGCTATACGCCGGATGGTCAAAAACGTCCCATTTAAACCCGTCAAGAAGATGTTTCGTCAAAGCAGCACTGTGAGGACGGGCGTTGTTATGAATGAGCACAACTCCTGATGTGAGCATTCCTCTCCTTTTGTTCTGGATAGCTCTCCGCAAACGTTGTAACGTACCACAGTATCCTTCCGCATTGATTGTGGTCCCTGGCTCTAAAAACTCCACAAGCAAAACACTTTTTTGATCCCAAAACACGGTGGCCATAATCTTTCTGTTGTTGAACGTTTTTTTGAATTTTTTGGGTTTGTTTGGAGAGTTTGAATGCATCCATTGTTGGGACTGCTGTTTCGTTTCTGGGGTGTCAGAACCCATGTCTCATCTCCTGTCACGATTTTGTTAAAAAAATCAGCCATCAGCTTCGTAACGATTCAGAAAAGACCTTGCTGATGCCCTTCGCCGAGCTATGTGGTAATCAGTCAACATCTTCGGCACCCATCGAACACAAAGTTTTTAGTAGTCTAACTTATCAGTTACGATAGTGTATAGGGCTGACCTTGAAATATCAAGAAACTGATTGGATAGCTCCGTAATCGTAAAGCTCCGATTGCTTCTTACACTTTGGTCAACTCGTTCAACTTCGTTTGCGATCGACTTTCGTTCTAGGCCCCTTCATCATGAATGTCAACTCGTCCATCTTTAAATTTCCTACACCAATCACGCACTGCACTATCACTCATAAAGCTTTCACCGTATACTCGTTTCATTCTACGGTGAATTTCTGCTGCGGATAACCCTTCAGCTTGCAAGAAACGAATGACACTTCGCAACTCACTTTTGGTGGGAGATTCTATCAAGGTAGCCATGTTTATGTGTCACTGGATAAACTGGTAATGGCGTCGGACGCCCGAAAACGAGTGAGGTTGTAGTGGGAGAGGTGCGCAGTCGACTGCCGCGCATTACTGGACGATGCCGCTCGTCCTGCCGTCTAGCGGTACAATCGGAAGTTGAAAAAAAAACAGCCCTTGTATATGTAAGCAATCTGTCTAGGCAAGACGAGTTAGTTGGTTGTTTGCCTTTTTAATGGCTCTTACGTGGGACACTCAGTCTACAATAAAATTTTCGTGGTACAGACTGACCAGCTCATATATGCGCCATCCCAAAAAACAGCAAAAGCAAAAATATGTCCAATAACAACTAAATTAATGCTCACTTTTATGTGCATTACAGTATGTACAATATTTTTACAGCATATTTCTTCTTTTGTTTATTCTTTACGTTGTTTCAATTTAGTCTGTAAACATTAAACAAAACATTTGTATTTTTCATTAAATTCCTTTTTTTCATTTCTTTACAACATTATTTACCTTTCCCATTATCTTTTTTATTTTAAAAAAAGTATCCGAACTTCTTCAGATTACCCGTGTTCGGACTAGCCGGACTCAAGTGTACTTTTGGTGAGTTTTTAAATTATAAATAAAGATGAAATTTATTTCTTCCAAGAGTTAGTTAATGTGTTATTTCAGTATATTTTTCTACCTTTCCTAACCTAAAAATATTTTTCTTTGTTGAAGGGTTTTGGAATAATTCTATTCTCAAAACTTAAATAGTACTGTTTGCCCAACCCTTGGGCTTGTCGTTATATACTGTTAGGAATCCCCCCCCCCTGAATACTTGCACACCTCATGCTTATTCTTGACTCCTTCCAATTTAACTACTTAACAAATTTAAACTTTTAAAAATAATGTTTCACTGTGAATTTACTTGTTAATTTATTATATTTTGATTTACTTGTTCTATTTTAATTTTGATTTAAAATTTTCTTAAATGTTCAACTGCCTTCCTTTATTAGCATAATAGAAATTTTTCTGGTGTATAGCCCTCTTTAACAAATGTGAACATAATTTGAATAATTTTTTTCATATTTAAAAGACTTTGAGTGATAGGGGCAAGAATATATATAGACAAGCTCAAGGTTTAGACAAACGTTACAATTAAAGTTTTAAGAATGGATTTATTCGGAAAGGCAACAACAACAAAAAATATTTTTATGTTAAGAAAGCCAGAAAAATCTATTCAAATATATACAAATATTCCTAATAAAAGTAAAAATTAATATATTAAGAATTTCATATGTTTTTTACTTAAAACATTTTCGCTTGAATTGGATAATATTTGTGTCCAATTATTTGTATTTGATGATACTTGGTATTTTGAACAGCAAGTAAAGTTTATATATATATATATATATATATATATATATATATATATATATATATATTTTGATTACTTTGAAAACTTCAAATAATTATAAAATATATTCTAGGTATGTGTTTTTTTTAAAATCTGGTAGTATTAATTATTTTTTGTAGTTATTGTTAAATCATTGTGGTTTTTTTCAGAGAATTTTATTTTTCAAAATCTTTTTAAAATATGACAAGGTATTGAATCTCATAAATATGAACATTTTAGAAATGCTCATAAAAGATTGCTGGCTATGAATAAAAATCTTTCAAAAGTTGTATTTTCAAATTACCAACTAATATTTTTACTAGTTTAAATTATTTTGTACCTGTTTACATATTTTTATGCAGTTATTAAACTTGTTTGTAAAAATATCAGTTTTATTATTTTTTCATAAAGACTGCTAACCAAATTTGTCTAGTAAAATTTCACAAAATTATCAAATACTTTTTGTCATGTGATATAATACTAACAACTGATATTTTGTAATAGTCACACATTTTCTTTAATTGTGTATCAAAGCCTCAGAGGGGTTGCTTATGATTTTCTTTAGTGCCAACAGCTCGAGATGTGCTAGTCCAGTAGTAACTGGAGATAAACGAACACTGCCCAGTTCAGATTTGCCTGCTGCAAAAAAGCCACGTTTGGAAACATCATCTATGGTCTTATCAGGGTAAAATCAACAATTATTTATTTCTATTTTTACAATTAACTCGAAAGATTTTTGGAATTAAATGACATTTTTTCTTGTGCTTATAGGTAATATCGAAACATTCATATTTAACATCCAACAATTTACCTCACTTCTACAACTATTAGTTTTACTTTTTGTGGTTTTTGGCACTTTTAAAATTCAACCCGCATAAACAAGAGGTTGTATATACATATATTAATTTATATATATATATATATATATATATATATATATATATGAAGTTAATAAATTACCAATTTTGAGTAATTTTTCCACCATTAAGTGCAATAATTTTACCTTGAGTGATGAGGCGCCTTTCGGTCTTTGACCATTGTCGAATCACTGATTGTTCTCTGCTGTGGATGCTATGTCCGTGAAGCCAGTGTTTGTAGAAGTTACGCGCACTATTTCTTGATCTGTGTGTATGAGGTTTCTGTATAATATGTCTTCTGTATATGTTGTTTGTAAATTCATTAAGTTGTTGTGTATGTTTTTATAAATGTGGTATTTTTCTAGTGAGTTTAGTTCTATTGGGTTGTTATTTATTTCCAGTATGGTTAGGTTATTTTCGTAATTTGTAATTTCGTGTTTATGGGAAATTAGGTGTGCTGCAACATTTGATACTTTAGAATTTTTATTTTTGAATGCTCTATAAAAACATACACAACAACTTAATGAATTTACAAACAACATATACAGAAGACATATTATACAGAAACCTCATACACACAGATCAAGAAATAGTGCGCGTAACTTCTACAAACACTGGCTTCACGGACATAGCATCCACAGCAGAGAACAATCAGTGATTCGACAATGGTCAAAGACCGAAAGGCGCCTCATCACTCAAGGTAAAATTATTGCACTTAATGGTGGAAAAATTACTCAAAATTGGTAATTTATTAACTTCATAAAGTCAGTGCAACGGAAAAACAATGGATAATATTAAATATCAGGAATATATATATATATATATATATTTAGGTTAGTTTTGGTTGGTAAAGATTATTTAGATTTTTTGGACTAGGAGACTGACAGTCTTACCTAGGTAAGAGTCCACTCTGTAGTCTTGAAATAGAAACACAAAGAGTATGTTGTCATACATGTTTGTGTATGTTGTCATACATAAAATACAATTATTTTATTTTATTCTCTCATATTTCTTTTTGTGTTTTCTCTTCGATTGACAAAGACCACTGTGTGGTTGAAATATATCATTGTTTAAGTGCTTTTATGTGTTTCTATTTCAAGACTAGAGTGGACTCTTACCTAGGTAAGTCTGTCAGTCTCCTAGTCCAAAAAATCTATATATATATATACCTTTATATTATATAATCTAATAACCTTTCCTTTCTTATGGTCATGCCTTTAAGTTTCTAAATAATTAAACAATCATAAATTTAATATCACCTACATTTATTTAACTGACATTCAATTTTTACAAATTATCCCTTTGAAATATATAAATATGATGCAGTGACAAGATTTGATTGAATAACTAGTACGAAAATTACTATATAGGCGGAATCTTGAGGCTTTTGGTTCTTAATACAATCAAATTTAATAAATACAGTGTTAGATTGCTCTTTCTCGGGTCGTTATTTGGGATCTTCTATAAAGTAGAAGTGTGAAAACAAAACGATAAAAATTCATAAAGGCAGTGAATTTAATTTTATAAGGAAATTACAAAGTTATATAAATTTCTGTTGGCTGAATCTAGTCTAATAAAGTTTGTACTATTGTTTGCTGCTCCTGGATTCACTGGTTGCTGGCAAATAACTTCTACACTTTACTTTGGCACAATAATCAACTCAATAATTCTTCCCCTTTTTCTTTAATATCTGCCTAATTCATTACTCGCCGCACTTGAAGTTTGCACTGTAACTGTTGTTGGGTTCATCTCGTCAATGCTGGATGAGATTCTAGTGAAATGTCAGAACTGCGGTTTTATCCACTGCAAAATGAACAGATGTACTCTGGATACTAATTATTCATATTTTTCCATCCGTGAAGGAATACTTTTCTGTATATGTGTGTGTACATGAGAGGGCACTTGTAGGGAATTTCGTCTGCAAAACGAGGGCATTGTGGGGTCGCCAATTTTTGTGGAGAATCCCCACAACGCCACCCATGGTTTTAATAGCTGAAACTAGTTTATCTGTATGTCTTAATCAACAGAAAACATGTTTAATTTAATTTTTGAAGAAGACCCCACAACGTCATTATTTTGCATATGACTATTTTTCGCACACCTCTGAACGCTTCCTAGTTTTAACACCACAGAGCGCTAGCATCAGCAAGCGGTGTGTACTTTTACTTGTGGGCAAGCTTTTGAGGGGAACTAGAATTTACACACACTTTTTGTGGAGAGTGTCTTGTGAGGAGATATACCCAATGCCAATATCTTCACACTAATTAATTAATCACAATTTAACATGCTGTGCCTTTAATTTTTTGAGGAAGATGGGGTCAGCTTAAAAGGTGAAGTTGAGCATTTGTAATTTCTTTCTTTGGAAGCATCTGAAGAAAAGCTCTCTAAACACAATTTTCCCACTATAACAGAACTAAATGATTGGATTGTTAAAAAATTGACGCAATTCTCACAATGTATGCAAGAACTGTTCAATACTTCAGTGTATTGATGTTTGTAGTTGCATCTTGAGGGCATTGTTTTTAAAATTAAATCAATGTAAAATGGTATATTCCATTAATTTTTAAAAATAGAAAAAATTTTTCTCTATATCCATATTTATTTTTTATAACTAACTGTTTCATTTTTATTAATTTTTTTTAGAAGTTATAGATTATTACTGCTATAAATTTTAAATTAAAAAAGAGTATACCCACCTGAATATAATTCAAAGATAATAAATAATACTACTTACATAATTTCTACTTTGTTTTTCATTAAGAAATGTAATTACTTTTTGGGGGTTTTGTTTCAGAAGTGATAGTGGAGTTACAGAAGAAGCAGTTCGGAGGTACTTAATGCGAAAACCAATGACAGCTACTGAACTTTTACAAAAATTCAAATGCAAAAAGACTGGTTTAAGTTCAGATCAATTAGTAAATGTGATGACTCATCTTTTAAAAAGGATAAACCCTTTAAAACAAACAATTAAGAACAAAATGTACCTTTCCTTGAAGCCAGCTCCATTAAGCTAGAAGTCACAATTAGATTGATATCAATAAAATAATTTCTATACATACATGAATTGACTCTTTTTTTTTAAGAGGCACTCCATAGTGAGTTATTAACTGTTATTATTAACTATTATTTAAACTGATTATTTATGCAATAAAATTTAACTAAATATACAACATTTGTTGATTCCATCTTCGCGTGAGCTACTAGTAATCACTTACACTTTTAAATTGTTTTAAACTTGCCTATAGTAGCACTTGTGCTACTATAGGTAAGTTTGAAACAATTTAAAAGTGTAAGTAAATATACAACTAGAGAGAAGGGAAGTCATTCAAAATTACTGCTCATTTACTGTAAATTACTTTACAGTAAAATTTGTATATATTTTTTTTTAATGTTTTATATGCAGTAGAACCATAATTTTAACTAATGTGGACCAAGCCTGCTTCAAGTAATTCAAAATTTATAAAAGATAAATTTTAAATTAAATAAAACGAGGTTTAATTGAATAAGCGTTATCATAATACTCCATTTTCTGGTTCACAAGACTACAAGTTTATAAAAACAAAGAAATAAAATACTACCTTACCCCAAAAAATACAACTACAGACAAATGTCTAACATACTCTTGGGCACTGAAACAGCAATTCAAAACACAGAACCTACATGCCATGAATATATTAGACAAGACGTTAAACATAAAATGCCCAAAATAAACACCTTAAACAATAAACGTAATGAACTTTCAACCCTTAAACCAATTATACAAAAAACGCGACAAACACCAACTAATTTTTTTAAAAGCAGACAAAAGGCAATTCAATCATAATAATGCACCAACAAGACATTGACAGGAGTGTAAACAACTTATAACAGAAAACAAAATAACCAAACTCCATTCAGACCCCACACCAAAATTTCAAACATAAATTAAAAATCTTCAAAATAAATGCACTGAAATCATGAAAGCAGAACAAAAGAAATATTAAAAACAAATAAAACTCTAAGCTCCCACACTAAACTCTTTACTTAAAATCCACAAAGAAAACTCATCCATCCCTCCACTAATCAATTACACACAGGCACCATAACATATGCTAACCAAATACATAGATAAACTTTCACAATCACTCATCCATACACAATAACATAGACCTTATTTACAAAATTAAAGACATCCACTTACCACACAACTCCACCATTGCATCATTGTACATAAAAAACCTCTACAGTAATGTATGCATTGAACAAATACTACAAAATATCCTCATGGCAAACAAAACTCCACATAAACTCACTCACAAAATCATGGCCTGCCTATGGATTCCTCCATCTCAGGCATCCTAGCAGAAATATTCTTACATTCCATTGAACAATACATTCTACAGAACAACAAACATACACAAAAAATAACTTATTACCATAGATATGTAGAGGACATTATAATAATGTACAACGGCAAATCAAACAACTACACAATTACATTAATACCATCACCAAACACAACACCAAACGCAATTTCAAAATATACAGAAAACCTACAACCACCGATACTGTCATACATAATACATCTAATCACCCCATATAACACAAACTTAATCATATGTTACACCACCTAATCAATATACCTATGCTACAGAAAGACGATGGACGAAAGTATAAAATAGTGCTTTGTTTTATAAATAAAAAATTACGTTATAGTTCTGTGTTTGTGCTGGTACACTGAGGCTCGATTGCTTTTTTAAATTTTATCTACTATTTATGGTTTGCGATACTTAGTTCTATCACTAAAATGTATTTTTTATTTATTTGTGCTTTTATTTGCTTAGAATGTTTAGAGCATTTGTGTGAAGAAAAAATTGGAGTTGCTGTAGTATTTGTCAAGGCCGTTATTTCTTTTTACTTTTACATAAAGTTCTTACATACGTAAGTAAAACATGTTTTATGGTTTTTAAAACATTGATGAAACAAAAAAGGTGAAAATTTAAGAAAACGCAGGTGTTTCACGTATATATGGTAATACTTTTGTGAGCTCATTCTCCATGTAAAAGTAAAGAAAAAAGTTGATATATACATGGGTCCGGAAAAGCTTAGTTAACCAATTACGGCCAGCTAAAGATTTCGCCCAGCTTCTGCCCATCCCATGAAATAAAACCTAACCCATTTTTTAGGGCATTCGAATAAGCATGAAAAAATTGTAGTTTCCTATGGTCTTTCAATTGATAGAGTGAACACAGTAGGTTTCAAAACCGTACTTTAGTACATTTTGAAATATCGGTGTAGTGATTAGAAGTTGCGTCTAAATGAGACCCGATTATTAAGTGTTAAATTAATTTTTAAATTCAAATTAAATTTTAAATTAATGTTTAAATTCAAATTAAATTTTAGTACAAGGATCCAAGATAGAGGAGTTCTATTGTCTAATTTAAATAAAGTATACGGCAGTTCCTCAATAATCGAGCGTATATGGCTTTAAAGCACTGCTGAATTAATGAAAATTAAGGTTATTGGGAGGTCACCCGTAGAACTGATATAGGCTATACGTTCCAAAAATGAACCATTTATACCCATTTACTGATGTAGCCGTGATTTTTTTCTCAATTGTATTGCTTGGTAACTATTAAACGCATGTTACTGTAATTTACAAACATCTATTATTTGGATGACAAATTTTTTCCCTCTATCTGCATAAGCAATAGAGTCCTTTTATTGCGTTCTGACTACAAATAGCGCTTGAGCATCGTTTCGCACTGCTTTTGTTTATGTGTGGGTGTTTTACTAATATGATAATAACCTAAAATAATTACTTACTTTACTTTAGCCAACGCTCGTCCTTGTCTTTTCGGCCATTCGACGCCGCGTCTCCCAGTAACGGCTAGTGGGGTCTTCAGGGTAGATGGAGAGATCTGCGCACGACTTGAGGTGTTCGGCGTTCATTGTGTCATTCAATCAGAGAGGTCATCTCCTAGCCCGATGCAGTGCAGGTGCTCTTGCAGGTAGTCATGGCCAGTGAGTAGACGGAAACTGGCGTCCGATTCAGAGCGCTCTAAATTACTGAGAAGCGGTCCCTTAGAGGCTAAAACATCCCATTTTTTGTTTTTTGGGAGGTTCGGCATGTTGTTTAAGGTATAGGTGTTGACTACGCCATCTATGTTATTTTTGACAGTGTTGAGTGAGATGGGGATTGCTGGCTGATGGGCTTCCGCGCATTTTTTTGCCAGTTCGTCAGCCATTTCGTTTCCTATTATGTCCACATGACTAGGGATCCATTGGAGTTTGACCTTCCATCCTTTTATTATGAGTCTCTCAATTGCCTGGCGGCAGCTGATCGTTCTTAGGCAGTCAGTGGATGCGTTTGAGGCGAGGGCCAGTATGGCTGCTTGTGAGTCTATAAAAAAACACTGCATTTGCTGGTGTAACGCAAGATTTTAGTAGCGCGCTTGCGGCTTCTTGGACAGCGCTGATTTCTCCATCAAAGTTAGTGGTATTCGTACCGACAGCGGAGAAGCCCTCAGACTCCCTACAGAACCATCCTGCTCCTGTTCTAATAACCTAAAATGAACGACCCTTGCTTGACAAGAGCTTGATGATCTTTTATAAAAGGTATTTTAGTTTAGATGACAAAATCGCAACTAGTTATACGCACCGAAATGAGGGCCAAGGCAGGATCCTTTATCGGAAAACGTATAGTGCGCATGCGCCGTATATAAATTTAACTACCAATATTTACCAATAAATAATCACTTAAACAATAGTTTATAACTATCCGAACTTTAAATTTAGTAAATTTGTTAAAACTTACGAGACAGAACGTTCTCGATCGCTATGTGCCGATCTTCATAAGTGTCTTCTGCTTGGAGATGTTGGGTCAAGCGGTGACGGTTTTAAAGGTAGGTTTTCGATAGTATCAAAGGTTATGTGTGATTTGTATTTTGTTAGTTCGTTTAATATATGTTTGTACTTTGTGTTTTTGTTTGTCTGTAAATTTCATATTGTTCTAGTGTGTTGAGATGTGGTCCTTTTTTGTTGATGTGTAGGATTTCTAGGTTATGGTAAATGTCTGTGTATTTGGTCCTGTATCTTTTATGTGATTGTAAAATGTTGAGTTGGTGTTCTGCTTGTGTTCCTCGACTCTTTGTTTAAAACTGCGACCTGTTTGTCCAATGTAGAATTTGTTACATTCGTCGCAGTTCAGTTTGTGTACGCCTGGTGCTTGTAATGGACTACAAAATTCAAGAATAAGTGTTATTAATTCATTTTCTAGTTTTATTTGTGCCTGAAGTATTAGGAGCATTAGTTAGTTAGCAAATTAGAATGTTGTTAATATTTAAATGTATCAATAATAAAAGGTTTAGGTGTTGAGTTTGTAAAACAAAGTAGGATGCATTGAAGTAGCTTGACTGTCTTGGGTGGAATATTAAAACCTATTTGATGTCCCTCCCTCTTGTTGATGCTTTGCCCCCCCCCTTTAACGAAATTCTCGGTGCGCCGCTGACTAGTTATGTTATTTTATAAAGATTTATTTATCTTATAACTTAGCCTACAATGAAAGTCGGGGTTACAATCTAGTCCTCGATACACTCGCCTTCTGTATCAGAATCATAGACCAGGTCAAATATCCATTCATACTGAACACTAATATCTTAGATCTAAATGTAAAATTAGGAAAAAAGTTACCTTTATTCAATCAAAGTTTGAATCGAATTTCTATAAACATTCCTAAATCATACAAATCCTTTGTCTATACAGTACAGTCTCATTAATCCGGACTTGATGGGACCGGACCCTGTCCGGATCAACGAAAGTCCGGATTAGACGGAAAAAGCCAAACAAATGCATACAATATGTGTTTTAGGCGGGGAAACATATTGAAATTGTGGTTTTAGTGAAATTGAGGCCTAAATATAGCTATACAGTACAGTATTTCATAGCTTATTTAGCAAAAAATCCTGTAATTGTAACAGAAAAGGTATGACATAAATAAAAATCAAAGCATCTTTCTCGTTGAATAAATGTATTGACATAAAGTTATTTACACTATACTGTATAAACGCACAAACAACTGAAACAAAAATGAAACTGAAACAAAAATAAACTTTAAAAAACTTAGTGAAATAAGTCCGTAATGTTATTTTGTTTTAACTATGAATGACGTCGTTTTACAGTACGATCTCGTAAGCGTTGCAAGGTCAGTAGCTCCGCAGTTGACGTATCAGTTTGTTTCTCAAAGTAAGTCATCAACCCCTCCAGCATTGCAGCCGTCCCATCATGAGTTGGACTGTCCGGCTCGTCTGTGTAGTCTTCCTCTTTCGAGCTGTCATTTTCTGCGTTTGCAGTGCACACCGCGACGATTGAGCACTTGATAACCAATGTCATTATCACTGATAATCCACTCGGAAATATCAGTTTCTTTCAACTCAACCCAACCCTCTAATTGTTGACACATCTGAACAAATTCCGCGTCATCATTAGTAGGTTGACTGTCGGATTTTTCACTTTCCTGTGGCATATCAGACCACAATTTTTTCCAGTTTTTTTGGAGTGTAGACGGTTGAATTTCCTCCCACGATTCTGCAGCCATATAAATGACATCATTTATAATCACTGTTTTAAGAATTTCAATAAATTGCTGGATCTGCTTCTTGTTGTTACAAAAGTGATAAAATTAACTTTTTCCTATATTGCCATTTATCGCCTCCATCACGCCTTGCTCCGTCGGCTGAATGAGAGCCGTGATGATAGGAGGAAGAAATTTAACAAAAATGTCACCATGACGCAATTCTTCATTTGGGTGGCATGGGGCATTATCAATGAGTAAAGCCGGTTTTTGAGGGAGTTTTTTCTCTTTTAAAAACTTTTCTGTTGTTGGAACAAAGTTTTCAAAATACCAGTCCTTAAAAGTTTGACTGTTCACCCACGCTGATTTTTGGAACTTGTATTGAACCGGTAGAACACTTAAATTTACATTTTTAAAAACACTAGGTTTTGCGGATTTCCCTATCACCAAAAGTGGATATTTTAGATCGCCAGAAGCATTACTGCAGGGCAGCAAAGTCATACATTCTTTCTTAACTTTATGGCCTTTGCTACTGTATCTAATTTGGAAGCTAAAGTTTTTTTTGGGAACATTTTATAATTTAATCCGGTCTCGTCAGCGTTGAACACCTGACAAGGTTGTAAGTTTTCATCGCTGAGAAACTTGCCAAATTTGTCTTTGAAATTTTCACTGGCATCACTGTCACCTGACAAAATTTCACCACTTATTCCGAGTTGACGGATGCCGTGTCGTTCCTACCACCGTGACAGCCAATCCACACTGGCAGTAAAATGTGTGGGTTTTAACTTTTCATTCAGTTTCAACGCGATCGTTTGCAAATTTACACCCGATAATAGAACACCCGGTTCCCGTTGTTGGCAAAAGCAAACATACAAAGCATAAACTAAGGTTTCATTTTTTGGTTTTTTAAAGTGCTTTTGCCGCCTAAACTGTCTTTACTAACCATTTTTGCAAAAAAATCTTCAATTTCCTGTCGCTTTTTCTCCAATCGGAAACAGTTTGTTTTCCCACGCCTAACTCTTGCAAACTTAGTAAGCGATTCAACCCCATCAATACGAAATAAAGCTTGGAGTTTTTATTCCATTGTCACTGTCACTGACTTACGTTTATTCGCCATTTTCACTGAACACTAAACGAGACGTAAATAAAAAACACAGATCAATATCGCACTAGAATTAAATGACAACTGAGCAGAAATCTTGCGAGAAGCAGTAAAGGTGGCATCCGTCCGACAACACAACTGACCTGACGTTCTTTATCTTTCATTTATCGCAAGATGTCTTTGATACTTTAATAGGTAAAAGAAACAAATAATATGGTAAATTCATATTTTAATGAATAAATTATATTATTTGTCTATTAGAGTAGGAAACCCCCTTTAAAAAATAACAAATATAGACGTATAAAAATAAATATTTTTGTGAACGGCAGACTGATTGTGTACTATAAAATACTATAACTAAACAAAAATTTTGGCCGTCCGGATTACCGGAGACCGGATTAGCGAGACTGTACTGTATTTTATTTACACAATAAAATATACAAACCCACTTTCGAAAATGACTTTACCATTAAGGAAACTATAGTAAATAAACTGTTAAAGAAGAAACAAAATTCAAATAGAGATATGTTTTTTATAAGCAAATTATTATTTATAAATAAGAACTTTACCTAACATCAAAGTGGACAATAAGTTCATTGCACACATGAGTTAGCACTGTATTTAACTGATAGCTATGTAACAGTTTTTATTATTTTTGTTAAAGCTAAACAAGATAATCATAAATGAGTAACAAAAATGTCATCTGAAATGCATGGCTTGTAGAATATTATAAAATAGTAAAAACCTTATTTTGTTGATAAAAAAAACGTACTTAATTTTCAACTTCGGCAAGAGCAATATAGCTTGAGAGGCGAGTGATGAAACTCTCTTTAGAATGACAGGTGCAAAGAGAAAAAGGAACTATGATCGGACCAACCGACCAACAAAACTCTCAGTTTTATATCTCAGTGCGTGTCGTTTGTATTCTGGCATTTCCAAAAACATTTCAGTGTTGTAAAGTTGTTGTCTTCAGGATGTCTGAGTCATCATTGCCACATCAACACGTCAGCAAGTAAGTCTGTTGATAGAAAAGTGAACCACAGTTAGATCATTATAGTAAAATTCAAAATTAAAGTTATTAGTCAACAGCAAAGGAGTAATGTTCAGCAAAGGATTAAGCTTTCTCTGAAACTGCTACCTCCTTCCTACTCAGGGAGAGTAATGACTAGCATCACTACCTAAACTTGGGTTTTCTTAGAATAGGGGTCTACGAGAATTAGACTTGTGCTCCGGCTGGTACAAAGCATTAATTCTCAATTTAGTAGTGATGGCGTTAACGATTTACAAAATCAACACACACGGGCAAAAGTGAACCCTTATGAAACAGTCCAATGTAACTTTCAACGGCGATTTAGCATTAATGTATGGTGTGGGCATAAGATCAGTTAATTGTACCGGTTTTTTTTTTTCAAGATCGCTAAACAAGTCAGGCATACTTATGGTATCTTCAATAAAAATTTCCAACATTTCTTGAAGATATTTCTCTTGCAACGCAACGGTATCTTCAATAAAAATTTCCAACATTTCTTGAAGATATTTCTCTTGCAACGCAACGTCGTGTGCACTCCCAACACGATGGCACCATGCAAAATGTTTCTAATATATCACCACCATAAGCTCCCAAATAAATAGATTGGTCGTTGAGGCAGTGGCGTACCAAGTAGGGGGAAAACGTGACATATCGTAGACTACCGTAGCCTGTACTAAATTACTTAATTTATTTTGCTATTGTTTTAAATAGAAATTTATAAAGAAAATAGTGGTAGGCCCTTCGTATTTGAAATTATATTATTCATACTAAATTTTTACAAAATGTTATTACGCAAAATTTACATGTTATTACGGAAAAGTTTGAAAAAATGTAAAATTTTTCTTGTCCAAATTTTGACATTTGTTTTACATACACAAATTGCTATCAAATTTGAAGAACGTACGGACGCATTACTCCTCACAATAGTCTTCGCTGATCATTTTTATTTTTATAAAATACAATATTTTCCTCTTAGAATGTTTTTTTTCGAAAACAACGGCTTGCATGTGGCTTATGTAAATACAAAAACCGGTATGAAATATGCTACGTAATAATTATCTAATACTAATTATTTGTATTTTCAGGTGATTTTTTTAAGTGTTATTATTAATAGGCCTCCTATATTTTCATAGGCGATTAATAATCCTTCCTATAATTACTCCCCCAGGCCTCATTTTTCAAAGCACGCCACTGCGTTGATGGCCTATCAATTGGCCACCCAGACCTTACGCCACTGGATTTTTGCATAGGGGATTGATGAAGTAAAATGTTACAACGTAAAAGTAAACTCCCTCGAGAGGTTAATTTCCCGTAATATTAATTCTTCGCTGGTGCCCTTAGAAAAGCAGAGCAAGGCAACCATTAACGTGCAGAAAATTTCAATGAAGTCGAAGGAAACATTTTCAAACATTTACAATATTCATTATTGACTAGGTTTTAGTTATTGTTTTTCAGGTAAAATTTGCATGGATGTATATAAGATTGAGTTTATGCAGAGGCGGATCCAGGGGAGGGTCGTCTTTATTGAAAAATTAAACCATTGACCTACTGACTAAATAGTTCATTAAATATTCTATTTTAATAATCATTGTCTGCTACCTGTCTGAACATTCACTCTTTGTACATCGAAATTCAATTTAAGTAAACGACTGAAAGACATAAAAAAAAACCGTATCTGGTACTGAGGCGAGGGTGATAAGAACGGAGCCCCATCGTAGATGCGATGAGTTTAGGGCATTATAAGATACTTGAGCTATTTTAAGTTTGTATGATGAGTCCCAGCGAACTCTAACAATTCGCCTACAGTATCACCGAACAAGTGGCAGACTTTGCCATGGTGCCGTCCCTAGGCACAGTTCGGCCGGTCGCCCTTTTGGAATTTATTCCAATGGTTCGCGAATTTATTGGAAACGTCCCAACGTAATATAATGCTTTTAATTTTTCACCATAAGAATCCGTTTTCATGCCTGTTCAAAGAAATGCATAATAAAATAATAATTAACTTTTAATAATGATGCGCTATGAGATTAAAAAATATGTTGGTATTCATGCAATAATGCATTTTACGTTTAAATTAATTACCGATTACAGTGCCGACCATAGTTTACTGTCCTAATACAATATTAATAAACGTAAAGTACACATTAAATAATAGTGTATAATAATATACTATATATTGGGCACTATATTTTAATGAAATATATTTTGAAAATATACATACATTACTTCACTTTCACATTTGTTGGTGAAGACAATTGAAAATAAGGATACTTTTGAGATTAGAAAGTGTTATTTATTACACACAAGATTAAGAATTAATATTTCCAGCCTCTTAGTATTAACAAGAACAATTAACATATATTTTTACTTTTTGGATAATAGTTTGTAATGAAAACATGGTGTAAAAATTAGACTTAATATACTTTCTAAGTGGAATATGGTGGTTTAAGGTTTAATATTTATATAAATATTGCAGAAACAAAACTTGTAGCCTACGTATGACTAAAAACATTTATTCTTACATTAAACGTTTACATCCTGATTTGTTAATAGAAAATTCTTCTATTAATTGTTCAAAAGAAAAGGCTTTGGCGTTAAGGATATCAGCTTCAGTG
This sequence comes from Prosapia bicincta, assembly GCA_036971475.1. Lineage (NCBI taxonomy): Eukaryota > Metazoa > Arthropoda > Insecta > Hemiptera > Cercopidae > Prosapia > Prosapia bicincta. The sequence continues at coordinate 8,317,006 of JBAIZL010000002.1, forward strand.
TTGAGAATTGCTGAGTGATATTTTGAATTTATTTTAAAAAATTCCAAGATAAGATATTATTTAAAGACTATTTTTATAAAAATAAATTTAAAAATGTATTTTGGTTCCATCGATTAAATTTGAAAAAAATAAAATAAAAGGACGTTTTCTATTCTCAGAGAGTATAGCCCCCTGCTGGATCCGCCACTGATTTAACTGAGGTTCACATTATGACATTCACAAAATTTAACTAGGTACTATTAACTATTACTATTGTCACTAAAACTCATCGGTACAAAAAAAAAAACGGCTGCCGCCCCGTCGAGGCTGCGCCCATAGGCATGTGCCTAGTGTGCCTAATGGGAAGTCCGCCACGGATCACCGACGGGACCGTGACATGAGCCAACCGTCTATGTAATATATTAAATGTAATTGCATACTAAACGGTGTACTTAAATTTGGCTGTTTATTTTCAATATTGTTTTACTTTGTTTTTAAGGAATGTTTGCTTTAAGAAACTGAAGCTTATAAATACCCCATAATAACATGGACGTGTGAGGTTTTAGGCTTCATAAATTAATTTCGACAGTATAATTTATCCTGAAGCAGCTTTTAGTAAGATACAATGCTGCCAAATTTTTTCCAATTTTTATGTCCTCCAGACTGTATTTAAATTGAGGGTCCATACCCTCAAACTCCCGGCACTAGGGGACCTGCAACGTCTAGAACCGCTACTGAGTTAATGACAATGAATCGGTTCCATAAGCTTTAGGAATGACTATTACGTGATTTATTTGTATTGTATGTGTGTTGTTTTAATTCATGTCTTGAAAATGACCATACGATAATGTGAATGGCCGAGACTTCGATGATAAAAGGTATAATTTATATGAATAATAGTTCATACAGACTCCGTTCATTGGAGTCCTACAATATTTTCATAAAGTAGAAAAAACCGTTAGATTCTTCCTTTATAATATAATTATTTGACAAATACTGAACGATGTTTAGGTGGTTGCATCCTCTTCCTTCACAGAGGAAGCAGGGTGAGTTCAAAAGACCGAATAAATAGGATTTCTTCCGAAGTCGAAACCAAATTCAAACGATCCGAAAATGTACGTTTGTCGTATTGGCAAATTTCAGATTAATTCAAGCTATTCGTTAATAAAAATTTTATACTTGCAGTTTTTTGCCAAGTAATATCTATAAAAACAAGATGTTGAAGATTTTATCTAATGCGTTTCACAGTTGATTTTGTTGACTAAAATCAATCTTTATAATAGTTTATAGCATAAAACTCTATAATTTCGCTGAAAATATTTTTTTAAAGATTAGTAGGCTCGGTACTCTTTGATAGGAAGAAACAATAGGCAGCTTGCAAGCTAACAAAGTATATGAATATCCATAACTTTTGTTCTAATAAAGATTTTAAAAAATAATAAAGTAGCCTACTACTGATGTGTAATATTCAAAGTGATGGTTTTTATAGAATTGGACGAATTTAATGATTCCTATGCTCTAGTGTACTTAACGCCAAGTGATATTTTTTTCAAATTGTTTTTGTAGCCTATAATGACAAAGAGTATTGAAAAAGTACTATAAACTTCAATACATGTGGCGATAATTTTCTTGAATCCCACCAAGTTTTGTTTAAAAATTGAATTCCATTAACTATTAGTAACAATTTGCTTATTTATCAATAATTGACTATTTTCATGACTAGCCTAGCACACTATGACTATTTCCAACACACCAGAGCCATTTCTTGTCAGTAATTCACAGCATTGATTAATGCGCTGACCTAGCGCGAAACGCGTCTGCTGAATAAATCTGTAAATAGTAGTTTTTTTGCCAAGTTAATACAAACAAATGTAATTTCTATAAAAACTTCAAGATGTACAACACAAAAACTGCAAGACATAAGATTTTTACCAAAACTAATTTTATCATCTGAGAGAACATATTTTTTGGAATAACTAAAAAAGCGTTTGCACATGGCTATAATTATAATAAATTATAATTTTTGTTAAAATTTTCCGAGGAACATTTTTACAATAAATAAATAGGCTATATTGATGAAAAAAGCACAAATAAACCCATATACGATTCGTCGAGATAACCTAAATAAGAAATTTTAATACTTATATTGCAATCTTAATAACAAATCATGTAGTGTCAGTGTTCTACTCTCCCGACTTAATCAACTTGCATCTACAAATTGCTGACGAGTGAAGACCATGTTGGAAGCACAAAAAGCATATAGGATCCAGGCGGATTAGAGAAAAAACGTTTTTCCTTTATCATATTTCTTTTGCTTTATATGCAACACAGACTGTAACAGTCATAAAAGAAGCCATCTAGACCTTCCATTCTGTTTCAGCCAATAAAGTTCTAGCAAAATGCAACTTCGTTAAAATTTTCATTCAAAATTTTTTTTTCATTTTCACCAATAATTATGTTATTAGAAAATATTAACTATAAGATACATTTTTAATGCTTTCTTGAGCAACTGTGGCCTAATGTTATAATATGTTAAATACAAAACCCAATAACCACAAAATAACTTTATTTAATCACTTGATGTACATTTCGGTTACCAGGTAACCATCTTCAGAAGTACTGAACAAAAATAAATTTAATTTACAACGTAAATTATTACAACACAAAAAAATTTTTTCTATATGTGTTATTTGTAAATTTAATTTATTTTTGTTCAGTACTTCTGAAGATGGTTACCTTGTAACCGAAATGTACATCATGTTATTAAATAAAGTTATTTTGTGGTTATGGGGTTTTTTATTTAAAATATTATATAAGACACATGCTTATGAAAAACATTATTCTGCAGTCACTTTGATAATATTAATAGTAAAACATTTTAACATTAATAGTTAAATACAACAAAAAAAGGCATTACAGACAGACAGAAAGGATAAATGTTTCAGATGAAAAAGATTTCTTGGAGTAGTAACCTAGTCGAATTAACTAACGTTGGTAAAGCAGAGTTTTAATATCAATTAAAATTATTTTACTTTATATCGTAACCTGTGACCTTTATGAATGTAGTATACCCAGTGGCGAGCTGAAGGGGCCTGGGCCTCTCTGACAGTACCTCCTAGAGAACAAGGCCAGAGGACTGACGTCACAGCCTGTGTGACGCATAGCTTGATGCTGTCGAGAATCACCATCTGCCGGTGCCGGGGTGCGTATTTACAATATATATACGGTTTCAGCTGGCTGGCGTCGTACGTACATTGTACTGCCAGTCACTGCGAAGTCGAACAAACCATACACACCCTTGGCTTTGGACCAAAGATCATCATATCGGTAAAGAGGACTGTCCATCAATCATGCAACGGTCCCAACAAATTTTATATGCTGAGACTGAGAATGTGTACATGATAAATTTAATGACCTAATACAAATTGTAAATAAAAAATATCCGATTTTGAAAAATCACCTTGAGGAAATCTTGTGGTATAGGAAACACGAATTGTGCTTGTCTCGACAAGAATTAGTCACATGGAGTAGTAATACGAATAACTTTTGTTACGCTTCCATACAGATATTTAAAGACGTCTTCTACAGAGGTGTAAGGCCCTTAACTCATGTACCCTTATTAATTTTATTTGTATCGTTGACGATTGATTGAGTTTGCAAATTCGAGGAGATACCAAAAACTATGTCCCATTATTCCAAGTTTCTAAAACAAACGAAATAGTAAGGCGAAGCGAATTTGAATTCCAAGTCACTTACACATATCATACTGACATTTACAGTCAATACAACGTAACAAACTTGTGACTGCATGTACAAAAAAGGTGGCCGTTATTGTAAACATATGCAACCAATGAATCCAAGTACAATACTCAACTATCAATTCGGCCTGTGTTGTCAGCCAAAAAAAAAAATTAATTTTGCAGAGGTAGCCCTAGGTACAAATAATGTATCTACGAATTGTTTAAAGGGATGGAATGTATCAATGATAGATCAGAAGAAATCAGGTAACTCCTAGGTAATATGTGACCTACTGCATAGTGGCATCAATGCAAATAAGTGTATAGCTGAACTAATACAAATAGGCTGTACAGGCTATACACGCCATTTAGCAACTCGTATTGTAGGTAATATGTGACCTGCTGCATAGTGGTATCAATGCAAATAAGTGTATAGCTGAACTAATACAAATAGGCTGTACAGGCTATACACGCCATTTAGCAACTTCTGGCCTAGGTGATATGTGACCTGCTGCATAGTGGTATCAATGCAAACAAGTGTATAGCTGAACTAATACAAATAGGCTATACACGCCATTTAGCAACTCTTAGCCTAGGTAATATGTGACCTGCTGCATAGTCATATCCATCCAAACAAGTGTATAGCTGAACTAATACAAATAGGCTGTACAGGCTATACACGCCATTTAGCAACTCGTATCGTAGGTAATATGTGACCTGCTGCATAGTGGTATCAATGCAAATAAGTGTATAGCTGAACTAATACAAATAGGCTGTACAGGCTATACACGCCATTTAGCAACTTCTGGCCTAGGTGATATGTGACCTGCTGCATAGTGGTATCAATGCAAACAAGTGTATAGCTGAACTAATACAAATAGGCTGTACAAGCTATACACGCCATTTAGCAACTCTTAGCCTAGGTAATATGTGACCTGCTGCATAGTCATATCCATCCAAACAAGTGTATAGCTGAACTAATACAAATAGGCTGTACAGGCTATACACGCCATTTAGCAACTCTTAGCCTAGGTAATATGTGACCTGCTGCATAGTCATATCCATCCAAACAAGTGTATAGCTGAACTAATACAAATAGGCTGTACAGGCTATACACGCCATTTAGCAACTCCTGGCCTATGTAATATGTGACCTGCTGCATAGTGGTATCAATGCAGACAAGTGTATAGCTGAACTAATACAAATAGACTGTACAGGCTATGCACGCCATTTAGCAACTCCTAGCCTCTTAGCCTAGGTAATATGTGACCTGCTGTATAGTCATATCTATCCAAACAAGTGTATAGCTGAACTAATACAAATAGGCTGTACAGGCTATACACGCCATTCCCGGTTAGCTGGCCTGAGCAACCGGGTGGGTCCACAGGTGGCGGATAATGGAACGGCCTACAGATATGTAGGTTACTTGTGAATAAGGATTCCGGAAGGTTTCTGAATAAGCAGGCCCGGACCAAATCAATGGTTCAAAGGTGAGGAATTATCCCTCCTCGTCAGTCAACCGGTTCGGTGTGGTAGAAATAACTGCTCTGACTGGGGACTGGGGTAGTTGGGAATTATGTCCTCACAATGCTACTCTCACCTCCCAGGTGAACCAAAGGCAATGCGGCAGTGAAGTATGGGCGGGAAACTTCCCTATCGACACAGTTGTAACAAAAGAGAGTAAAGCATACTGTTCGCTCCAAGAGCAACAGTTAATAATGTCCTGAACTTGGGGTAGGCTTCAAGGTCAGTGACTGAATATCCAATCCAAGGTGGAAGGCATCGTGCCGATGGATGAATGGCTGCAGGGTATAAAATGCAGTCGCACACGATCCCCTTGAGGAACCGGACAAAACCTCATTGTATGTTGTCTTGCCAGGGCAATGGGGGCTCTGCTCTGGTTGACCGTTCTTTCCCCCATACTCGTGGGAAGTTAATGGACCAGACCAATACAAAAATTGATTTTGAGACTGCACAGACAGCGGGAGCCAATGAGACGGCAAACCGTGAGTCTGTAGCAGATGTGTCAACGGCAACCACCACTGGGGGTGCGGGGGCGGCTATCAAGCTGCCGACTGCAGAAACCAGTGAAATAGCTGTAGAGTTGAGCACGCTTTCTTTATGAAGAAAGCGTATGAGTGGAGCGGCCAAAAGGCGGCTCCAAAGAGATCAGGCGAGAGCAGTGGGAGGGCCAATAATCCTGAATACAAAACGAAGGGAAGGCCAAAACCGTGCCGAGCTTGTTAAAGTCCAGGGCTTGGATGTTGTGAGGAGGGAGGTGCTACAGGGAAGCAATCAACCAAGATCACCAAACCCCAGCACGCCCAAAAGGCCTAGGAGTTCGACTTCCAATCCCTCTCCAGTGGATGGAGGAAAGAAGAAAGCGAAGCTGGGACAAGGGGGGATGCTGCAGGGTCTTCGGGCACATACGGCGAAACGCTTCGGCAAAAGCTAGCCATTGTCCCAGTCAGTTACCCAGAGAGACAACTCTCGGAAAAGATGGCTTTGGATCTGGAGGAGCTGTTCTTCTCAGAACTGCTGTCCACTGAGACGGAGAATGGGGACAGAGGGTTCAGGACAGCCTACTTGGAGAGGGGGGCTCTAAAGGTTGTAGGCTCCTCACGGGAGAGCCTGGAGTGGGTCCTTCGGATCCTGCCAAGCTTCACCCTGAGTGAGGGGGTAAAGTTGAGGGCAGGGCCACCTAAGGAGATCTTTTGCATTGCAAAAGTTTCAATGAGGGTGTCCAAACCCTACAATGACAAGGAGCCGGAGAAGAGCCTGAAGGTGGTCAAAACCCAGAACCCTGGGATAGTTCAGGATACTTGGAAGGTGATTGTTAGGAAAAGGGAGGATGCAGGTCTTACCCTTATCCTGTATATAGGAGAGGGCTCCCTCAGGGCACTGCGGAACAACAACCTGAGGGTGAATGTGGGGCTGAGACAGGCCACGTTCAAGGTGCTCTCTAGTCCTGGGGCTGCTTTGCGGACCGAGGCAACTGCTAAGTAAGCAGAACAATGATCACGTTTCTCCAAGTGAACCTACAGCACAGCAGGGCAGCTAGTGCTGTCGTGTGTAGGATGCTGGACAGGGGAGAGGTGGACTTGGTGCTCATCCAGGAGCCATGGTTTTCTGGAGGGCGAATATGCGGGCTGGCGACATCTGGAGGTAAGTTGTTGTATGATAAGAACTCCAGTGTTCCCAGAACGTGTATTCTGGTCAGGAGGGGCTAAGTGCTTTTGTACTAACGGACTTCTGCTACAGGGACTTGACAGCAGTGATGGTGGAGCTGCGGGCGGAGGGGAGGATGAGGAGGCTGAACCTGACCACGGCATATCTTCCCTTTGACTACGCGAGGGCTCTACCAACACAAGAGCTGAGGAGGCTGGTCGAGCACTGTGGGGCTGTGGATGAGGAGCTGCTGGTGGATGCTAACTCCCATCACACTTCGTGGTGAAGTACAGGTACCAACACTAGAGGTGAGGAACATTTAGCTTATCTTAGCTCTAAGAATCTACTAGTCTTAAATCAGGGGGAAAAGCCGACGTTTGTCACTAGGGCCAGGCGGGAGGTCCTGGACATTACGGTGGCATCGAACCAGATGGCAAGGTATGTACTAAATGGCCATGTGTCGGATGAACCGTCTTCTTCTGACCACAGACATATTAGGTATGATATCTCCCTCAATCCAGCTATGCTTCGGCCAACCAGGGATCCAAGAAGAACAGACTGGGACTCCTACAGGAGGGACCTGGGTGTTCGGATTGAGGAGGCTGGATTGGAGTATGGTGGGAGGAGAGAGCTAGAAGACTCTGCCACATTGGTTGGCGAGGATATAGTATAATCCTTCACTGATAACTGCCCTCTCAGTGAGGGGAGAAAAGTAGGGGATCCGTCATGGTGGAATAAGAAGCTAGCCAAACTTCGGAAGACCACCAGGAGACTCTTTAATAGAGCAAAAAAGAACGGGGAGTGGGACCAGTATAGGAAAACACTAACTGAATACAACAGGGTAATTAGAGAAGCACGCAGGAAGTCCTGGAAGGAGTTTTGTCAAGAGATTGACAAAACTCGTGAAGGGGCACGGCTGCATAAAGTGCTCTCTAAGGACCCAGTTAACCCAGTGGGGATGCTAAGAACCCCATTGGGAAATATAACAAAAACTGAAGGGGAAACTGTAGAAGAATTAATCAGAACACATTTCCCTTGCAGTACTCTGAGGAAACTTGGGGGAGCCGACACTGAACCAGTTGCCAAACCCTCCACAAGACGTGGTAAGAGGGAGGACTGGGAAGTGGCAAGGAGGATAGTAACTCCACAAAGGGTAAGATGGGCTATAGGCACATTTAAACCCTACAAATCTCCAGGTCCAGATGGGACCTATCCTGTGCTGCTGCAGCAGGGAATGGATATGCTGGTGCTGGTACTTACTAAATTATACAGGTTAAGCATTGCTCTAGGGCATGTGCCGGCAGCCTGGAAATCTAGTAAGGTGGTCTTTATACCTAAGCCCACTGGTAACCAATCGGAAGGGAAAGGATACAGACCTATTACTCTCATGTCCTTTGTTCTTAAGGGACTTGAAAAACTGGTTGATAGGCATATTAGAGGGGGGGTGCTTTGGCCATAAAACCACTGCATTGGAACCAGTATGCTTATCAACCGGAGAAATCCTGCGAGGGAGCTCTCCATCAAGTGGTTGGTAGGATAGAGCAAATGATCGCTAAGAAAGGTTGTGCCATTGGTGCCTTCCTCGACATTGAAGGGGCTTTCAATAATCCCTCAGTGGATACGATGGTAAATAGTGCAAGACGTCATGGAGTGGATGCGACCACTTGTGGCTGGATAAGTTCCATGTTAACAAACAGAAGCATTTCTGTAGAGGTGGCAGGGGAGGTCAGAAGGGCGGAGACAAGTCTGGGCTGTGCACAGGGGGTTTGGTTCTCTCTCCTCTGTTGTGGTGCCTAGTGGTTGACAACCTTATTGAACTCCTGAATGAACAGGGGTACTTCTGTCTGGGATATGCGGACGAAATAGTTGTTCTGATCCTGTGCTGATTCCCTGATACAGTCCTTGAGATAATCAGAAATCCTCTACGACTGATTGAAGAGTGGTGTAATAAGGAGAACCTTAGGGTAATTCCGAAAAAGACTGCTCTTATTAACTTCACCAGACAGCGAAAAGATCTGACGACCAGATGCCTCGCTTGTTTGGTGGGGGAAGTGAAGTACCTGGGAGTTACTCTGGACAGGAAACTCACCTGGAACCCACATCTTGAGAGGACAGTTAACAGAGCCAAAAGGGCCCTGATGACAGTGAGAAGAATGGTGGGTAAGAAATGGGGACTGAAGCCATCAATGATGCACTGGATATATCTGAGGGTGATAAGACCTATGATTACCTATGGAGCTCGGGTGTGGTGGACAAAGGCCAACCAGGCACAGACAAGAGCTCAACAGAGCTCTATCCAGAGATTAGCCTGTCTGTGCACACTGGGAGCGATGTCAACTACACCTGGTGCAGCAATGGAAGTAATGCTTAACCTCCCTCCCCTTGAGCTTGTCCTTAGGGGAGAGGCGAGGCTGGCACCATGGAGATTGTGTAACTCGAACAACTGGGCTAATCTCCCAGATGTTTCGGGACATATGAGTATTGAGTGCGTGGTCAAAGAAACCATCTTGGAAATAGGCAGTGACCAAATTACTCGGACGTTTGAGTCCGACCAGGCCCGCCAAACTATGACGGAATGGTCAGGGTCAGTAACATCGGGAGCTCAGATCTGGTACAAAGATGGCTCCAAGATGGACTTCGGCACTGGAGCGGGGGTGTATTGTAAAAACCCAAGGGTAAAACTAGTTTTTTCCTAGGGGAGGCATACCTCTGTCTTTCAGGCCGAAATATATGCTATAAATGCCTGTCTGAGAGAGATAGCGAGAAGGGGAATACACAGGACCCGGATTGCTATTTTCTCTGACGGTCAGGCAGCAATTAAGGCACTAAACGGACATGTGGTCACCTCGGCCATAGTCAGGGAGTGCCTAAATAACCTAGAAGCCCGGGCAAGGTACAATCAAATCAAGATAGGTTGGGTGCCAGGGCATAGGGAAATATTTGGAAATGAAGCCGCAGATGCGCTGGCCAGAGAGGGGTCTTCGACTCCCCTGATTAGACCGGAGCCGGCGGTAAGTATTTTCAAATCCATGGTCAAGATTGCAGTGCAAAGGTGGATGACTGAAAGACACTGTGAGCACTGGATCAGGGCTGAAGGGATGAGACACAGTAAGCTAACCCTTAGGAAACCTTCCTTGGGGCTGCAGAAGAGTCTCATCTATCTGTCTAGGCAGGAATTAAAGGATAGCCATAGGTATACTCACGAGACACTGTGGACTAAGGAAACATCTGCATAAAATGGGTATCTACAAAGATGAACCAGTGTGCAGATTATGCGGGCAAGAACTGGAGACTGATACACACATCATTTATAGATGTGAAGCACTTGCCGAGAGGCGCTTCAACCTCTTTGGTGATAGTACAGCTCTGGTGGATGTTGAAGGTAAAACACTAGTCAGGAAACTCCTAAACCTGGTAAGAGGGAAGGGGCTATTTGACTAGATCAGGGAGGTAAGTACAATATACCTTAAGGTAGCGGTGCTTCGGAAAGTTTAAACCCGCTCCCAAGTTAATAAAAACAACAAAAAAAACTATACACGCCATTTAGCAACTCTTAGCCTAGGTAATACGTGACCTGCTGCATAGTCATATCCATCCAAACAAGTGTATAGCTGAACTAATACAAATAGGCTGTACAAGCTATACACGCCATTTAGCAACTCCTGGCTTAGGTAATATGTGACCTGCTGCATAGTGGTATCAATGCAAACAAGTGTATAGCTGAAGTAATACAAATAGGCTGTACAGGCTATACACGCTATTTAGCAACTCTTGGCCTAGGTAATATGTAACCTGCTGCATAGTGGTATCAGGCGCGTATCCAAGAAGGGCGATCGCCCCCCCCCCAACCCTCAAGAACATTGGGTTAAAACTCGACAATATATTATTAAATTAGGACTTTCTATTAAATTAGAATTTTACTTAGGTTAATTCGTCTTTTATTGTGAATAAAAAATAATATTTTAATTTGTAAATGTGACGCGTTTTCCTCGGCATACCCTCGTAAACATCTAAACGTTTTAATAACAGATAGCGTTAGTGAAGCTTAGTCTCGAACATATGATTTTCAATACGTAATTTTGCAAGCGTAATATTCGCAGTTGACTCTGGAATTGTTCGTGTTGGAAGAATAACTACTTATATTAATTAATAAACCATTTTTATAATAATAGCTTATTATGAAATTAATAATATTCTCTAGCCATAAGTGTTATAGAAACTGGAATAATTATTTATTAAAAAGTCTAATTTGCTACGAATCTTTATCACGTTACCGATTTCTAACTTTTTCTGTTCTATGTTTTTACATACACGCACGCGCACGCGCGCACACACACACACACACACACACACACACATATTATAGATATATATATACCAACAAACAGACAAATACAACATATCTGGTAGACTATATACATAATCTATCTCTAGCTCTATATTTAGGGTGAAATAGTCAAGATTATTAGTTAGGGAAATTCGCAAAACTAGAGTTTAGTGAGTTGTGTAAAAATGTTTAATACGCCGAAGTGTTTAATTTGACTCGATCAGATCGGTTTAGAGAGGATAAAACGGTGAATATAGTCATCATTATAGCGAAAAACTATTATATTTAATGCAACTACTCACATAACATTTTAGATACAAATTATCACACTAATACATGAATACACATAGGAGTATTGGATTTACTTTGATGAGTATCGACGGAAGACAGGTTGTTGAACGTTTAGCGTTACCCAGGGTGCACCACGAGGAGGCGCCCAACTTCACACCCCCTGTAACAAAACAATGTTTTTTTTGCATCAAACAATTATACTTTCCTAAAAGTGTTTATCCTTATCTGATGAAGAATATGTAATAAAAAAACAAATTGTCTAGTTCAAACTATGGTTAGTTGTAATCAAAGGCTGCATATAAATTACAATAATACATGGAGCAATTCACTGATTTCACTGCCCAAGAATTTCAATCAATTTTTCAATTCTTTCTATTAGTTTACACTCTCCTTATATATATATATATATATATATATATATATATATATATAACTTGTTCAAATTTTCTTTTGTTAATAAAATACTTTTTATTCATCCACTCAAGTTCAAATACATTTTTTTTATAGGGAATGACGCTTGATGTTAATAAAGATTTTCAAAATACTAATTCAATAATTAATTTCGCTTTCTCTTTTGCCTCCTGATATTGTGATCTGTCCTATGTATATACATTTTTATATTATTTGTAATTATATAATAAAATGTAACTAAAATAAATTTTTTTGTTGTTAACCTAAGTAGGGATTGATTTTAATAAAAATAAATAATTATATTACTTGCATTTGTTGATTCCATCTTCGCATGAGCTACTAGTAATCACTAAACGCTTTTAAAAGTTTTAAACTTGCCTACAGTAGCTCTTACTTCGTTTGTTGAGGACGGCCGTTTCGGGAGATGTGTCCCTTTGTCAATTCAGACCGTTAACTCCAGTCTGAGTTGACAAAGGGACACATCTCCCGAAACGGCCGTCCTCAACAAGAAAAGTAAGTGCTACTATAGGCAAGTTTAAAACATTTAAAAGTGTTTAGTATATTACTTGTTTAAATTAAAATTTTATGTATTAGCAATTTAGGTAAATTTGTAAACCAAATTTTCTAAAATTTAAAGCTAAATAAAACTACAAATTTAAAATATCAATAAAGTATCAAATTAAACTTTAGAATGAACGTTAGTCTAACTAAAATAGATTTTTTTTTAATATTTCAAAAAAACATTACTTTAGATTTAAAACTTTAGGGATAGAATGTTAAGCAACTTTAAAAAACGATTATTTTACAAAAATATATAAGAGCATACTAAAACAGTTGTTTTTTGTTTTTTCTCATCATCGTCTTAACTTAAAGACAATAAACTTTTTTACAATTTTTATATATTTTTCATGAAATCTTCTTTTCTTTACTAAACTTTCAAAATTTCATATTCCCGCCATTTTGTGTTGGAAGTGATTTTTTTCTAAAACGTTTTTGGTTAAACTAGCAATTGCAACATATTTTGAATTTAATAACCGTAGCTATTTTAAAGATATTTTTTTGTAAACTCACAGACAGATAAGCTGGGGGAAACCTAGAAATAATAGACAAGTTAGGTTTATACTTTGTAAAATATGTTTTGTTTATTTTGACCTGGTAAACATCTAGGGAATTTTAATATATTAATTCATGCAGAATCATGAATCTGCAGTGAAGCAATACTCCAAAAAACTAGACATATTATACGTCTTTTAGCATTTTTAGTTATTTGAATGTTGTAATACTTTTATTATAGTTTCCACTGTGTTTAGAATCGCTAAATATAGTTTATATGACTTTTTTATAATACTTTATGTAAATGTATTTAAATAACTTTGTATTTAGTTTAATAACTATATTTTTAAGATTTTGATGTTTTGTAAATACTGCTATACAGTTTCAAGGTTGTATAAAAATATAATTATATTCATTGATAAAAATATATTTTGTATTACAGTTTACAGTATTACAGCGGCACAACATATGCGCATACTTACCCAGCTTGTGGGGCAAGACTGCTTTTTTTAGGTACAAAGAAAAATTTGTAACTATGAAAAGCTATATAAGTATAAAAATACCATAAAATTCCAGTTTGGAAATAAAGGTTAGAAAGTTTAATTGCAGTATTTGTGTAATACATTTTGCATTAATGAAGCGGGCAAAGCCTATTTGTTTCTTGTCTGCACGGTCTTTCCCCATCTTACTCCACATAGGGTAGTAGAGTAAGAGAACACTTAGCACAATCATTCAATCTGAAGTATTTAAAAAGATATCACTGACAGAAAGAGCTTTCACAATTCCTGCTATTAGTTCACACTCTCCGTATGTATATCTTGTTCAAATTTTCAATCATTAATAAAATACTTTTTATTCATCCACTTAAGTTCAAATACATTTGTTAAAACTTGGAGTGGATGACAACTGGTGTTAATAGAGTTATGTAAAATGCTAATTTATTAATTAAACTTAATGATATAATTTTAGTTTTGTATTGGAGAAAAACCTTTCAAAAAGGGTCAAGGTATGCAGTATAGTTATTCCATCCCATTTAGCTCTAAATAAGTGATATCATATTATTTCATAAAACAGCTGATTTTATGTTATAGGCTGTGTGATAGAACAGCTGTTTTAACACATAGCTCATGTTACTTTATTTATATTATTTTTAATTATTTAAACAAAGCAACTAAAATAAAATGCTTACTTGTTGAGTAGGAATTGACTTTAAAAATATTTTTGTATATATTACTTATTTTAGTAAGGTCAGAGTGTGTAAATATATAGATTTGTCATGCATATTATCTTCTAAAGAAAATGATTGTTTTACACTGAACAACAAAATATAATATAATTTATGATACTAAATATCTATACTTACGGAGGGTCAGGCTGACTGGGGCAGGTGAGCACAGGAACATCCGGATTCTAGAAACAATTAAAGCACTTGAATCAATTTCTAGAGAACTATGTTGTGTCTTACAAGCTGAGTGAATGAATGTTATAAGTATTATTGTTAGACTAAGCAGTGACCAGTTTATCTTATAGAACAAGATATTCCTCAAGATATGGATTATTTCCTAACCCTGATTCACTTGCATTAGTAACCTTTACTAAACTCTTTCTCCTATTAGTTCGCACTTTCCCTATAAATATCTTGTTCGAACTTTTAATCCTTAATAAAATCATTTTTATTCATCCACTTAAGCAAAATACATTTTTAAAATCTCGTAACAGATGACACTTAATGTTAATACAGTTTTTTCAAATATTAATTCATTAATTTAATTCTATTTATTAATTTTAATAATTGATTTTGCTTTCTATTTTGCCACATAATATTGCGGGTCTGTCATATGTTAAAATTACATTACTAAACCATTAAAGGTGTGCTTTTACACTTCTAGAACTATACATTCCAAAAGTATGCACTTAGATCTGTATGGTCAGGCCAGAATTTAGTACTAGGCCCACTTGGCCTAGGGATGCAAGGCACATGTTAAAAACTATTTTTTCAAGTAACAAGAAACATATTTGTGATAAGGTGAATCAGTTTGATTTTTCTTCTTTTATATAGTTTATAACTGTATGTACTGATTATTCATAGAAGTTTCATAGTCAGTGGCGGACTTCCCATTAGGCACACTAGGCACGTGCCTATGGGCGCAGCCTCGAGGGAGCGGCAGGCGGCAGCCGTTTTTTTTCTTTTTTGTACCGATGAGTTTTAGTGACAATAGTAATAGTACCTAGTTAAATTTGGTGAATGTCATAATGTGAACCTCAAATCATAAAAAAAACTAAAAAAGTTGGAGAAAAGTATTCTCTTTTTTACATTTTACACTAAAAATAAGCCTATTTGGATATTTCAATCGTGCCAGAAGTTGGGCGTAGAGTTGAGTTGAGCAGTACTCGCAATATGCACGGCGCCGTAGTGAGCGCTGACTCAGGCTGACTCAAGTCTGACTGTCGCGACAACTTCAATAATCTACTACTTGCCCTGCGTCGCGTCTGCCCAGCGATAGAGGGCACTGTCAGTGTCACAGTGGTGAGTAGACAGATAATAATAGCAGTAGAATTTTTACAGAGGCTTATCAACGTTAAAGTGTATTATGGGTGTTGTGTATTTGTCAGTTATACATAATTAAGTTTTTTTATACGTAATCAAAAGCAGTTATACCTTAAGTACCCTGGCCATTTGATTTGACAATGTCTTGCATATATTCCTAAAGTACTAACCACTGATAACACTGATAATTAATAAATATTCTATTAATAATAAAAAGTTATTTTAAATAGTAGTACTTTATATACTGGCCTACTGCCTATTAGAATATAAATATTATTTTCTGTTGTGAAAATATGGCATGCAGACTGCAGTCACTACCGGCATTACCCTACTAAAGAATTTATTTTTACATTTTATAATATTATCTTTTTTGTTATCATTTTCATCTAAAATATTAAAAAGGCAACGATTAAGGAAATAAGTCCAGTTAAACCTTTTTATTCACTCGCTTGCAGTACACGGAAAAAAGTTATCACCCTGAAAGACAGTGAACGCACTGTTTATTTATTGTGTTTGCCGTCCACCTAAATCATTTACTTTATTTAATTTATGTGTACAACCAATTACCAAACTGTTTAGTAACCACTTTTGATTATTTTTTTCTATAGTTTATTTTGTAAATATACCTACATAAAACGCTGAAACATTAACAATATCAAATAATGAGTGACAATAAACAAAAAAAGTTAAGTGGGGCAGCATTCCGCAAACTGGCAAATGAAAAGAGTCAGAATTAGGATAAGTTGTTAGGCTCAATAAAAAGTGTTGACAGCTATTTTTCAAAAAACAAAAAATCAAATTAAAATAGCCAAAGTGATGACATTGACAACAACGACCAAAATGATGAAACCTATGACAATCTAAGTCAGTCTACTAGAAAGACTAAGAACGAAAATAGTGAGGTGCGAATTGTTAACATTTTCAAAGACCATGAAACAGACAGTGACAAATGTTCGAACGATGCGGAATATAAAATCGCTACTGGGGCTAGTGAAACGGTTGTGCAAGTAGACATTGCAAGTGCTGGACTTATAAGTGACGATCCCATTGAATGGATAGTAAATGACCCTACTATTGAAGCTCTGTTACGGCGTGGTATTAATCAAAACAAGAACTGTGATTTTTCAAACTCCAAAAGTCGTTTTGGAGAACAAGTAAGATTTTTGACAGCAAATACTTTTTAACGTCAATTAGCTAATGGTGAGATAAGGTCAAGGGATTATTTAGTTTACTCCCCTAGCAGTGGGTCTGTTTTCTGTGCTCCATGTAAGCTTTTTGGTTCAAAATATGTAGCAGCTTGTTAATCAAAAGTTTCTACTGAAGGTACATCAGATTGGAAAAATATTGCAAGCATTTTGGCCACACACGAAAACTCTCAAGACCATAAAAAGTGTGAGCTAGATCTATTAGCACAAAAAAAGAGCTTAGGAACAATTACTAATCAGTTTGATTCATAAGTAGAGGCTGAAATAAAATATTGTAGAAATGTACTTGCTAGAGTTTTTGCGGTAGTAAAAAAATTAACAAGCAGAGGCCGCCCCAATCGCGGCCATGCTGAAAAATTTGGTTCATTGCACAATGGAGAATGTATGATGTCATTAGAACTTATAGCTGAATTTTATCCGTTTCTGACTAACCACATTGTGCGATACGGGAACCCTGGTGCTGGAAAAACGTCTTACCTATCTTCAACCATATATGATGAAGTTGTCAATTTACTTGCCAGTAAAGTAAAGAAGATTATCGTTGATGATATCAAGAGTGCAAAATATTTCTCTGTAATAGTAGATTCAACCCCAGATATCTCTCACACCGATCAATTGTCCTTTGTAATAAGGTATGTTGGAAAAGATGGTTTAACTGTTGAACGGTTTTTACTATTTATTCCCAATACCGGTCATAAATCAGAGAACTTGGCTGCCGCTGTGTTGAAAGTTTTAGAGTCATATTCCATTGACATAAATGATTGTCGTGGACAATCATATGACAACGCAAGTAACATGTCTGGGATTTACTCCGGCCTACAAGCTCGTATAAGGAAATTAACCCTAAAGCACTTTATGTCCCGTGTGGTGCACATTCAATAAACTTAGTGGGCACATATGCTACAAGCTGTTGCCAAGAGGCATGCACGTTTTTTAATTTAGTACAAAATGTATACACATTCTTCACGGCTTCTACAAAACGTTGGGAGAATTTAATGGAACACCAGGTACATAAATGTAATACAATAAAGGGTTTATCTGATACAAGGTGGTATGCATGTAAAGATGCTTCCAGAAGCTTGTGTGAAAACTGGGAAACGGTAATAGAAGTCCTGCATATTTATCAGAACAACCCGTGTGAAATGAACAGCCCGTCTTGCAAGAAATGAAGCTTCTGGCATTCTTAATGCAATGTACAGATTAGAAACCGCATTCATGTTGGAGATTTGGACAGACATATTAGAAATGTTTCAAATAATAAGTACAACTCTTCAAAGCGTTGATACGTCCATTGAGAGAGTCAACCGACTCTGTGATTCTCTTGTAAACTATATGGACTCTCTTCGTGGTATGTTTGATCTATATGAAAAAATGGCAATGGATCGATGTGAATCGTGTGAGAGTGATTATGACACTTCTCATAAACATTTGCCCAAGAGAAAATGTCGTCCAGATGAAGGGTGTGGAGAAGAAGTTGTCCTTACAGGGAGAGACAAGTTTAAAATGGAAACTTTTTATGTTATTATTGACAGACTTAAAAGTGAACTAATAAAAAGAAAAGAAGCATATTCTATTATAGCTGACAGATTTTCTGTATTTTCTGACCTTTCAAACAGAGAACCAAGAGACATTATAGAGCATGCAGCAAAACTGCAAAACCATTACAGTAGTGATCTGGAGTCATCCTTTGGAAGTGAGTGTGTACATTTTTCAAACTTGATCAAGCTCAATAATTTGACATGCACACCTCTTTCTATGAGCAAGTTTCTCAGAGAAGACAACTTGCAGGATACATTTCCTAACATAGATATAGCTTTGAGAATGTATTTGTGTACTGCGGCTAGCAACTGCTCTGCAGAAAGGTCATTTTCGTCCCTCAAGAGAATCAAGTCACATCTACGTCAAAGAAGACAAATTGAATTCTCTTGCAATTCTCAACATTGAAGCTGATATCCTTAACACCAAAGACTTTTCTTTTGAACAGTTAATAGAAGAATTTTCTAGTCATTCGTAGGCTACAAGTTTTGTTTCTGCAATATTTATATAAATATTAAACCTTAAACCACCATATTCCACTTAGAAAGTATATTAAGTCTAATTTTTACACCATGTTTTCATTATAAACTATTATCCAAAAAAGTAAAAATATATGTTAATTGTTCTTGTTAATACTAAGAGGCTGGAAATATTAATTCTTAATCTTGTGTGTAATAAATAACACTTTCTAATCTCAAAAGTATCCTTATTTTCAATTGTATTCACCAACAAATATGAAAGTGAAGTAATGTATGTATATTTTCAAAATATAATTCATTAAAATATAGTGCCCAATATATAGTATATTATTATACATTATTATTTAATATGTACTTTACGTTTATTATTATTGCATTAGGACAGTAAACTATGGTCAGCACGGTAATCGGTAATTAATTTAAACGTAAAATGCATTATTGCATGAATACCAACATATTTTTTAATCTTAAAGCGCATCATTATTAAAAGTTAATTATTTTTTTAATATGCATTTCTTTGAACAGGCATGAAAATGGATTCGTATGGTGTAAATTAAAATCATTATATTACGTTGGGACGTTTCCAATAAATTCGCGAACTGGGCGCAAAGGGGCGGCCGGCCAAATTGTGCCTAGGGGCGGCACCATGGCAAAGTCCGACACTGTTCATAGTTGTCACTATAAAAATGTCAATCCTATAGTGATGTATGCATCATGTTCAGGTTACTCTATAAATCCGATAAATTACTACTTTTGGTATCACTCGGCAAAAAAACCACTACTTGCAAATATTTGTCAGCCAACGTGTTTCAAGCTAGGTCAGTGTATTGTTCAATGCTGTGAGTCATGGACAAGTCCCTTGAAAAATGCACTAACCCAGTGTGAAACACATGTAGTAATTTATATAAAAAATCTCAAGATCTGTGAATATAAAATGGTCTTTTGCAGCAAAATAATACATAAAGAAACAGTTTTGTTGTCTTGATTGAATCAGGACTTTTTAACTTTCAGTGATTCAACACAAAGGTGAGCTATTCTCAACAAAACTGAACTCTACTACTACCAAATCTTTATATGAATGTTAACACACCACAAAGCTTTGTTAGTAAATAAAATAAAGAAGAAATTGTGGGGAGATCATATCAAACAGCTAATAATAGTCATTAAATACCATCATCAAGAAATGATGGCAATTGTCAATGACTTAAAATGGGAAATGTCATAAATTCAAGAGCAAAAGAAATGCTCATAATTTTACAACAAAATTTAGAATGCACTGAGCTACAATAAAATATTAATTAATTGCTCTTTTATTTTTTATATCTATATACCATGAAAGGGAAAATGCCCTTAAAACTACCATTTAAATTTTACACAATTTGTGACAGGATTCCTCCCCCCCCCCCACCCCAGTAGTCAGACTGCCATAATTATCCCTAATAAAAAACTAAACTTTGAAGATTCTCTTGATTGACTCAAAATTTTGTTTTATATTACTTTTTGATGGTGACTTCAAGAAATACCATTTTAGACAGAATTAATAGGGTAAATATAATACTGAACAGACTTAGGAAACACTATTATTTGTGTTTTTTTTTCAAGATGTGAGAAACCATTTTAATAATACAGAAGATACTGTTTGAGGGATGGAGATGCAAGAAAATGTACAAAGCCAAATCCTGACACAATAGGAGGATATCTTTATGGTGTGTGAATTTACCAATACTGTGAGGAATGTTTGTACTATATCTGATACTAAATGTTATAAATTCAAAAGGAAAAGATGTGCTCATAATTTTACAACAAAAATTGCTCTTTTGTTTTATTATATCTATATACCGTGAGAGTGAAAATGCCCTTAAAACTACCATTTAAATTTTACACAATTTGTGACAAGATACCCCCCCCCCAGGTGTCAGACTGACCTAATTATCCCTACACAAAACTAAATTCTGAAACCTCTAGACAGAATTAATACGGTAAATATAAAACTAAACAGACTTAGGATATACTACTATTTGTAGTTTTTTTCAAGATATTAGCGATGAGGGATCAAAGAACTTGCTTGTAAACACATTTATTTTATACTTGTATGTATATAAAAGTATGTAACTCTACAAGTATGATTGTATGTTGCAAGTGCGTTGAAGCAGTGGACAAAGCACAACACCCTTTCAAAAATCCTAAACGAGTTGGGTTGAAGTTGCAGTTGTGTTGCACTCTTGGACAAAGGGACTTGAATTTCAATAAAATGACAGGTTCCCAATTGTACTTTTTAAAAAACCAAAATGGATAGACACTCCTGCAATATTATGAATTATAGTCAAAGCTAAGTTAATCAGAAAACCTTGCAAAACTTTTCAGAGTACCGTAAGCTGATAGACTTATCATATGCATCAATAGACGGAGCAACACTAGTAGATTTTAAGATATCACTCTTCAAAGTTTATTTACTCAGTGTTAGATTAAGGGATTGCCATTTGCTCTTTTATTTTTTTCATGACAATCAGATGCTAGAATACTGTGAGGAATGTTTGTATTATAGCTTCAATGGTAGATGATGTTTATCTACCAGAATTTGCAGTTATCTCAATATTCAAGAAACGGTGGTATGTTTAACAAAGGACTTATGATAGCTGATGAGAAATAAAAAAATATTCAACACAAACCTTTAACCTTCTGACCCTCCTCCTTTTGAAGAGAAGCAGTTGATGGGTCCACTTCCAGTCGTGCATTATACAGCTGATTCTTCCAAGTATCCTGATCATACTGGAACAAACTTTATGAGTTTTTTTCACAAAATTAAGAGTAATGACTTAAAATGGTAAATCTTATAAATTTAAAAGCAAAAGAAATGGTCCTAATGTTATAACAAAATTTAGAACTTGCTGAGCTACAATAAAATATTAATTAATCCCTCTTTTGTTTTATTATATCTATATACCCTGAAAGTGAAAATGCCCTTAAAACTACTATTTAAATTTTACACAATTTGTGACAGGAACCCCCCCCCCCCAGTAGTCAGACTGCCATAATTATCCCTAATAAAAAACTATATTTTGAAGCCTCTCTTGGTTGACTCAAAATTTTGTTTTATATTACTTTTTGATGGTGACTTCAAGAAATACCACTTTAAACAGAATTAATATGGTAAATATTAAACTGAACAGGCTTAGGAAATACTATAATTTGTAGTTTTTTCAAGATCGAACATAGTAGCGATGAGGGATCATAGAACTTGCATGTAAACACATTTATTATATACTTGTATGTAAATAAAAGTATGTAACTCTACAAGTATGATTGTATGTTGTAATTGTGTTGAAGAAGCCAAATCCTGACACAATAGGAGGATATCTTTATGGTGTGTGAATTTACCAATACTGTGAGGCATGTTTGTACTATATCTAATAAGAAATACAAATATATTTTTACACAAACCTTTAACTTCCTGACCCTCCGCCTTTTGAAGAGAAGCAGTTGATGGGTCCACTTCCAGTCACACAATATACAGCTGATTCTTCGAAGTATCCTGATCCTACTGGAACAAACCTTTATGAGTTTTTTTTCACAAAATTAAGAGTATATGAGTGTGGATTTACTTACCATAGCTTTTTCTTGATAGTCTTTAGTTCTTCTTTGTATGAATGTCTTCTCCAGAAAAATCAACCAAAATTCAAAACAAACACACTTTAACAACTTATGTTATATTACTGCCTTGTGATATATTAATACTAATTTACTTTTTTTTTACAAGACTAACAACTAAAAGAGCCCAAATATCTGAAACAAAAAGTACAAGTTAGTTAATAAATATAATATATTACAACAAAATGAAGAATAACAAGTCCTACAACATCCTAATAGGGGGAGGGGACGCGATCCCTAACTCAATTGATTGTTTATCATAAATACATAGTTTTCCTGAAAAATAACACAAGTATTAAGAAAAACATTGTATAAATACCTTGTATAACATTGTATAATGTAGATCCATGATGGTCCTTGAAGTTCTGCGTAGTTACATTTTTGGAGAGTAAGACTGTGTTTTTTCTAGAAATTTAATTATTAAATCTTTTATAGAAAATAAATTCTGTTGAAACCTAAATTTTCCTAAATAAATTTTCCTAAATGTATTAAATAATAGAAATTCCTATTTTCTTTTATAAACTTTATATAAAATTCTAATTCTCCCTATATTTTTGAAAAAAATATTTCATTAATAAACTATTACTTTAAGATCTTTAATAGTAAAAAAAAAGATTGAAAAAAACCTATTTATGAAGTTTGTATGGTTTTAATAAATTTGAGCATAAAAAAATATTAAAAATTTGATATAATCATCTAATATTGAATCCAAAAAGTGTTTGAAATTTTTATTTCAATTTAAAGAGTTTTAAAATATTTGTCTCTTACTCAGTAGAAGTCTGAAGATCTCTGAAAAGCTGAATCAACACACCCAAGTTAGTATAAAAACAATGAACATGTCAGCTGAACATTTAGGACCAAGTGATGAATTCGTATATAAACATATAACGAAACAGAAGTTTGTCAAATATTTTTGTGTTAGTTTAGTGTAATGTAAGTGTTATGGATTGGAGGGATACAAATTGGTACATACAATGTAACCGAAATTATTATTAACGCACGGCAGGCCAACAAACTTCCATTCCATTATTAGGACATGTCACCATACCTTATTGTTAGTAGGGAACATAGGCAGAGAGGGCAAACAAGATCTAACTACATCATGCAAAGGGCTTCTCCACCTGCAAGAAACAATTACACCCCTCTCTAACCTCTGTACAACATGAACATGCAGGGAATAAGTAAGGTATAATGAGGGATATGTTAAGCTGACATGTTGGGCACTACCTAAGACTCACCCAGCTGCGACTTTCAAACCTGAAACAGAAAAAAAAAGTTTTTAAGGGAGTGTTTTTCCATTTGACATAATCAAACTCAAAGTTTGTATATACACTTTATACAACAATAATTTAATACTAAGTACAACATTAAGACTAATTAGGACCCGAGGATGTTCATACATTCTTGCTACTCTATTGACCATAATTTCTAATTTGTATATTTAATATTTTTATACTTTTCGGTATTTTTTGAAGTCCGAGTGGACAATGGGATGCATTTGCCACAATTGATGTTCTCGTAAAACCATGTCCGAATGCTGTAATATATGTCATAGTGCTCAAACATATTTAATATTTTGGATGATCTAAACAATTTGAAATATTAGACCACCAATTATTTATTTATTATTTTTTGTTTGAGGAAATATTAAGCTACTGGACCTTGCATTTTTCAAATTTAACACTAAAAATAAAATGCTCAAACCTGTCACTGAGTATAGAAAATTAGGTTCAATATAACCTATTGATATAACCATTTCTTGGAAACTCGAATCATTTTCTTTGCATACCATATTGATATAACCATTTCTTGGAAACTCGAATAATTTCCTATGCACACCAAATTGATATAAATATTTCTTGTGCCTGACTCTTCATTTACTTTCAAATATATAAAATAAGGTCGAATAGGAACAGGGTCGAATATAACGGAAGCTGAAAATATCGGGACTCCAATTCTCAAGACTCTATTGTAGCTTTCGTCTTATCTCTTCCACTACGATGTCTGTTTTTTTTGTAAACATCAATGGTGTTTTCATAGGATTATTTAAATATTTTCTGTCTTTGCTATTGAGGTATAAATAATGACATCTTGTATATTTCTTCACTAAACACAGCCACATTTATGTTTTATGAAACTGGGAATAATGTAATGCCAAAGAATCATGCCGAAGAGAAATTGTGTACAATAATTACAGATAAACTTACCTTATATTTAGGACAATGTCACTTTGGAAGCAGTAAAGATGTCTTGTTGATTAAAGTTGATTTCTGTGTTGTTATTGGTTGAGACTCTTGATAAGACTGGAGATGGTGTCCTCTTCATTATGTTAACATTATCCTCTTGGAGCACTTTTCTACAAAAAAAAACACAAAAATGTATCAATAGATTGTTTTCATTGCCAATTTATTGTTTTCTCTCTGCTCCTAATTATTTTATGTGTTAATGTTTTTATATGTTTTACTAATTCCTTTTGCTATAAGAAAGTAATATTGTAACTAGTATCTTTCATATTTATGACCTAAACATGTACATTGTTATAGAGAAACCAGACAAAAGTAAACTTTATAGTATTTTTATAGAAAATGTTTTTTTTTTAATCAAGTATTATTTTGAAGTAAAAAACATTATAAAAACTAATACAATAGCATTTGTTCCAAGAAGCAATATATTTGTAAGATCTCAGTGATAAGTTATGATTGTAAACATTCTATTACCCATCACTCCATTATTCCGTCACACCTGGCTTGTACAAAAATATATTGTGTTAAATACAAGGTTTAATATTTTAAACATAGTTCTGATTAGTTAAGGAAGGGAGAAAAATGAGAAGTGCCAAAGCATATAAGGATCCATTAAGATTTTTGGTCATTTATCTAACTTAACTCAATGCGACAAACTGCAGTTGGAATTTCTGAAAGTTACAAGCAGCTATATTTTTGTTAAGTCATGCTAATAATATGGAGAGTTTTACAGGATAGTGATTGATTGGTTCATACTGTGCAAAGGGGCGTTACACCCTGCTAAAACAAAATAAATTTAGACAAGTTGAAGTATTTCTAATGAATTAAAATTCATGATCGAAAACATTCATGTATATTCAAACATCTATACCAAGAATGAAGACTGGAGAAGAGGCCAATAGAGGTTTGGTGAATGGGTCAGATACTCACCTGCTTCAAGACTACAGTGTCTAAAGATGGGAAGAGAAGAGAAACTACACTATCTATTCCTACTGAAGTGGATTACATAAAGACATTACACATCAGTATAGCCTCAAGACTTCAGAAGGGTAAGTTCGGTTACAAAATCCTATTTAAAATTCTTTTTCTTTTGCAACTGACAAAATATTAGTAACAAATTACAATACATTTAAAAAACAATTTTTATAACTAAATTTTGAATAAAATTTAAATGAATATTAAGTATTATTGGCTTAGTTGATAAAAAGCACATTTAAAATTTATGAACTACATTTCAAAAGTGTGAAAATTATTAGGCCAATTCATAAGTTCATCAAATATAAAGATATTAGGCATTAAAAATTGTAATTATATGTTGTATGATTTGTAATAGTAAAAGGTTTTCTTTAATCTTTGATCAATTTGTTGCATTGAATTTGATAAGGGCATTGAAGATATCAAAAGGTTTTTTTTTTGTTATTGTCGATACCAGAAACATATCTTATTGAAAATAGGAAAAATGCTTGATGCTACAAATTGAAATTGTGTTATATTTACTAGAAAGTATAAAGATATTTTATTCCTAACATTTATTTGGGTAAATTGTAAAAACCCTTTAGGGATGAATTGCCCTAAATTTATTTCCTTGTGACTTTGGGCAAATAAATGATCACTCGAATATATAAACACAACCGTACATACAATCAGGGATTTAAATAAATCTTGCCAATAACCAAGAAAAATTCATTCCATTATATATTCTTTGATATTTAAATTAAATATAAATAAATTTATTTCCTTTAAATTTTTTAAAATGTTGTTTGATGTAATCATCTTGAATTCACTGTTTATATTAATTAAAACAACCTCTCACCACAAATTCAACAAATTTTATTTTAACCTTCCATTTCATAAATTAATATAAACATTTACGCCACAGTTGCTTTAAGTTGTTGTTGAATTCACTGTCTAAACAATATTTAAAAAGTACTTAACTAAGATACCTACCATTGGTAGAGGGTTAGCTTTGTAAATGGAACCAAGGTAATGAAACGCGTGAACAAGTAAGCCATTACGTATTCACTTAGTTAAGTACTTTTTAAATATAGTTTTATGAGAGGTTTTAAAAATTTCAAAATTTGTGCATATTTGAATTTTAATTATAATATGAAGTAAATTAACTAAGTAGTGGAAGTCCGGGCAAAGTGATTTTTCGATATAATTTCCTATCTTGATTTACTGAAGGTCTAAGGGCCTAATATGTGAACTAATTGAAGGAAACACAAATGAAGCGCCACCACAAGACCCAGCACCATAGTGTCGTTTTAAGCACAAGGCTGTGTGTTGTTTGAATTTGTTGCTTCTGAAAAAACATTCAAGTTATTTTCTTTGAAAAAACTTGTATGTTACAAGCTTAATTGACTGCTTATTTCTTTCCCTTTCCATATAAAATAAAAAGTTTAACGATTATGGGTAATTTCAGTACTTTTTTAAAAATTGTGCAGGCCGGGTAAAGTGGATTACTATTTACTTTGCCCAGATATATTTTAAGCATGTATACTTCACTCATCATACAATAAAACTAACAAATAAATTATTTAAAACAAACTGAAACCAAATTTGGTTTTCAGATGGTATACAAATATGAATGGAAGACAAGCCAAGCTAGATGGTCTGAAGAAAATTTAAAATTAGCCATAAAATCTATTGAAGATGGTTTCAATTCCGTTTCAGGGTCGTCATAATCTTACAGTATTCTTTTTGCCACTCTTAGCAAGAAATGAGATTTAAAGTAATCTTACAAAGGAAAACACAATACCAGTTGTCAACAATAAGAAAAAACTCACAATTTTAAAACAGAAAAAAGATTACCATTGTTTAATTTTCCAGTAAAGTAAGAAGACCCCTCTGGATGATGGAATACAGTGCTGGCATTGTCTTGAAAAGCCTCATGACTGTTGTGGATTAGGATCATATTTCGTTGACTTATGTATCAACAGATAAAATTGACACACAATACAATTTCTTTTAATTCTACTTAATATTAAAAATTTAAAGAGTGTAAAGTATATAGCTTTAAATTTTGTGGCGTAATGTGTATTCTTAAATTAAGAGTTATTTTGTGAAATTAAATTTTACAGAGATATTTTGTGCTTGTGTGCATTTTATCCCACCATTTTTCAATTTTCAGGTTAATGAGTACAAAATTCACATTGCCTGGTTTACATTATTCACTTTGCTTAGGGTACCTGGGCAAAGAGAATAATTGAAATTTACATATAAATGATTTATTTATATTCCTGTTTTTTTTAGATGAGTAAATAACTATTTTCTTATCAATAGATGATGTAATTTAGATGATATTTAACACTATGACAGAATCTTTTTTACTTTATTCAAGATTTGTCAGCGGTTTAAAAAAAAGTTATCCACTTTAACCTGGCCTCCATACAATAAATGTTCAAGATATATTAGATACGTAAATGACAGTTAATCTCAAAGTAAAAAATGGTTATTTTATAATACAAATACAATTTTGTGATCTTACAAAAAATATGTTGTGCTAAAAGAGTAGGTAAGAGAAATTTCCAAAGATATACCTGATATTCAGCCCAATGACACAGTTTCGAGCAGTACAGATGTAGTCTATGATTAAAGTTGCTATTAATTGGTAAGGCTGCTGGCATTGGAATGGTGAATCTTCATTCTGATATTCGTCATTTTCTAGCAAATCAAAACACAAATTTTGTCAATATAAGCAAATGGTTTGACTATTATGCTGACTTATATAACACAACAAATGTATGCTAGTTAGAACATTATACCAATTCTCAAAAAGGCTGATCCCAGAAGACTGACTATGGTAGGATAATTAGTAAACTAGAAAATATTTGTTTTATAACTAAGAGAAAAAACTGTGATTGCAAGATTCAATCTGTCCTTTTATTTAAGAAGCTTACCTGTTTCAAACACCTTTCGTTGAAGAATGCAAGAATGTGATTTATGGTTTTGTGGGTTCTAGTATAAGCAGCTGTGTAGTATGGCTAGTTTCTTTCAAATGGATGGCTGGACTTCAAGTTTATGAAACCTGCAGTTTTTGTGTTGTACATTTTTAGGTTTTTATAAATAATACGAAATGTGAAAAAAACAGCATACACATAACACAACAAAAAATAATAACACAAACACAAAAATATATAACACTTACATGTCACGACAACACATCACAAAAAGTAGCTTCCACGTTTTGCAAACTTAAATACACAGTATTATTCACAACTTCCAATACAAATAAAAACACCTACACAGTTCAAAAACATACCAGGATAAACACAACAGGGCAGGCGTATACAAGATTACATGCAACAACTGCCCCAGCTTTTACATAGCACAAACAGGGAGAACATTTACCACAAGACATGAAGAACACATAAAACAAACAAGAGATACAACGTACATCAAATTTGGCCACACACATACAAAACATACTACACTCACAGACTGACATAGACACCAATCTAAAAATCCCACATTACATTAATAAAAGCAAAAAACCTAACACAGTAGAAAACTATGAGATAAATAAACAGCATGAATATTATCCACAATTTGTGACAAGATCCCCCCCCCCCCAGTAGTCAGACTGCCATACTTATCACTAGCCACAAACTAAATTCTGAAGCCTCTCTTGATTGACTCAAAATTTTGTTTTATATTACTTTTTGATGGCGACTTCCAGAAATACCACTTTAGACAGAATTAATATGGTAAATACAAAACTAAACAGGCTTAGGAAATACTATTACTTGTAGTTTTATTTCAAGATGTGAGAAACCATTTTAATAATATAGAAGATACTGTTTGAGGGATGGAGATGTAAGAAAATGTACAAAGCCAAATCCTGACACAATAGGAGGATATCTTTATGGGTTGTGAATTTACCAATACTGTGAGGAATGTTTGTACTATATCTGATAAGAAATACAAATATATTCTTACACAAACCTTTAACTTCCTGACCCTCTGCCTTTTGAAGAGAAGCAGTTGATGGGTCCACTTCCAGTCACACAATATACAGCTGATTCTTCGAAGTATCCTGATCCTACTGGAACAAACCTTTATGAGTTTTTTTTCACAAAATTAAGAGTATATGAGTGTGGATTTACTTACCATAGCTTTTTCTTGATAGTCTTTAGTTCTTCTTTGTATGAATGTCTTCTCCAGAAAAATCAACCAAAATTCAGAACGTACACACTTTAACAACTTATGTTATATTACTGCCTTGTGATATATTAATACTAATTTACTTTTTTTTTACAAGACTAACAACTAAAAGAGCCCAAATAGCTGAAACAAAAAGTACAAGTTAGTTAATAAATATAATATATTACAACAAAATGAAGAATAACAAGTCCTACAACATCCTAATAGGGGGAGGGGGCGCGATCCCTAACTCAATTGATTGTTTATCCTAAATACATAGTTTTCCTGAAAAATAACACAAGTATTAAGAAAAACATTGTATAAATACCTTGTATAATGTAGATCCATGATGGTCCTTGAAGTTCTGCGTAGTTACATTTTTGGAGAATAAGACTATGTTTTTCTAGAAATTTAATTATTAAATCTTTTATAGAAAATAAATTCTGTTGAAACCTAAATTTTCCTAAATAAATTTTCCTAAATGTATTAAATAATAGAAATTCCTAATTTCTTTTATAAATTGTATATAAAATTCTAATTCTGCCTATATTTTTGAAAAAAATATTTCATTAATAAACTATTACTTTAAGATCTTTAATAGTAAAAAAAAAGATTGATAAAAACCTATTTATGTAGTTTGTATGGTTTTAATAAATTTGAGCATAAAAAAATATTAAAAATTTGATATAATCATCTAATATTGAATCCAAAAAGTGTTTGAAATTTTTATTTCAATTTAAAGAGTTTTAAAATATTTGTCTCTTACTCAGTAGACATCTGAAGATCTCTGAAAAGATGAAACAACACACCCAAGTTAGTATAAAAACAAAGAACATGTCAGCTGAACATTTAGGACCAAGTGATGAATTCGTATACAAACATATAACGAAACAGAAGTTTGTCAAATATTTTTGTGTTAGTTTAGTGTAATGTAAGTGTTGTGGATTGGAGGGATACAGATTGGAATATACAACGTAACCGAAATTATTATTATCGCACGGCAGGTCAACAAACTTCCATTCCATTATGAGGACATGTCACCATACCTTATTGTTAGTAGGGAACATAGGCAGAGAGGGCAAACAAGAACTAACTACATCATGCAAAGGGCTTCTCCATCTGCAAGAAACAATTACACACCTCTCTAGCCTCTGTAAAACATGAACATGCAGGGAATAAGTAAGGTATAATGAGTGATATGTTAAGCTGACATGTTGGGCACTACCTAAGACTCACCCAGCTGCGACTTTCAAACCTGAAACAGAAAAAAAACATTTTTTAATGGAGTGTTTTTCCATTTGACATAACCAAACTCAAAGTTTGTATATACACTTTATACAACAATAATTTAATACTGAGTACAACATTAAGACTAATTAGGACCCGAGGATGTTCATATATTTCTGGTACTCTATTGACCATAATTTCTAATTTGTATATTTAATATTTATACTTTTCTGTATCTCTTGAGGTCTGAGTGCACAATGGCATGCATTTGCCGAAATTCATGCTCTCGTAAAAAACCAAGAAAGTAAGTGCTAATGTGCTCAAACATATTTAATATTTTGGAATTTCTATACAATTTGAAATATTAGACCACCAATTATTTATTTATTATTTTTTGTTTGAGGAAATATTAAGCTACTGGTCCTTGCATTTTTCAAATTTAACACTACACATAAAATTGCTCAAACCTGTCCACTGAGTATAGAAAATTAAGTTGATGTTATAAAAGAAAAATTTATATACAGTAGAGTCTTGAGAATGCGAGATAGATGAGAGGGACACCGCCTTGGATTACTGAAAACTCGGATTACACGGAATTATATTCCTGTGCATTAGAAAAATTGGAGTTTTAATGAACCCTAACACTAAAATTAAAGATGCATTAAATGCGTTTATAGAACTTTATATAAACATATCTTGGAGGCCAGGCTCATTTTCTTTGTATACTATATTGATATAACCATTTCTTGGAAACTCGAATAATTTTCTCTGCATACCATATTGATATAACCATTTCTTGGAAACTCGAATAATTTCCTATGCACACCAAATTAATATAAATATTTCTTGTGCCTGACTCGTCATTTTCTTTTAAATATATAAAATAGGCTCAAATAGAAACATGGTCGAATTTAATGGAAGCTGAAAATATCGGGACTCCAATTCTCGAGACTCTATAGTAGCTTTTGTCTATTCCGCTCCAAATTTTTTTTTTGCAAAGATCAATGGTGTTTTCATATGATTATTTCAATATTTTCCCTCATTGCTTTTCAGATACAAATAATGACATCTTGTATATTTCTTCACTAAACACAGCCACATTTATATTTTACAAAACTGGGAATAATATAATGCCAAAGAGTCATGCCGAAGAGAAATTGTGTACAATAATTACAGATAAACTTACCTTATATTTAGGACAATGTCACTTTGGAAGCAGTAAAGATGTCTTGTTGATTAAAGTTGATTTCTGTGTTGTTATTGGTTGAGACTCTTGATAAGACTGGAGATGGTGTCCTCTTCATTATGTTAACATTATCCTCTTGGAGCACTTTTCTACAAAAAAAAACACAAAAATGTATCAATAGATTGTTTTCATTGCCAATTTATTGTTTTCTCTCTGCTCCTAATTATTTTATGTGTTAATGTTTTTATATGTTTTACTAATTCCTTTTGCTATAAGAAAGTAATATTGTAACTAGTATCTTTCATATTTATGACCTAAACATGTACATTGTTATAGAGAAACCAGACAAAAGTAAACTTTATAGTTTTTTTATAGAAAATGTTTTTTTTTAATCAAGTACTATTTTTAAGTAAAAAACTTTATAAAAACCAATACAATAGCATTTGTTCCAAGAAGCAATATATTTTAAAGATCTCAGTGATAAGTTATGATTGTAAACATTCTATTACCCATCACTCCATTATTCCGTCACACCTGGCTTGTACAAAAATATATTGTGTTAAATACAAGGTTTAATATTTTATACATAGTTCTGATTAGTTAAGGAAGGGAGAGAAATGAGAAGTGCCAAAGCATATAAGGATCCATTAAGATTTTTGGTCATTTATCTAACTTAACTCATTGCGACAAACTGCAGTTGGAATTTCTGAAAGTTACAAGCAGCTATATTTTTGTTAAGTCATGCTAATAATATCGAGAGTTTGACAGGATAGTGATTGATTGGTTCATACTGTGCAAAGGGGCGTTACACCCTGCTAAAACAAAATAAATTTAGACTTAAGTTGAAAAATTTTTCTAATGAATTAAAATTCATGATTGAAAACATTCATGTATATTCAAACATCTATACCAAGAATGAAGACTGGAGAGGAGGCCAATAGAGGTTTGGTGAATGGGTCAGATACTCACCTGCTTCAAGACTACAGTGTCTATAGATGGCAAGAGAAGAGAAACTACACTATCTATTCCTACTGAATTGGATTACATAAAGACATTACACATCAGTATAGCCTCAAGACTTCAGAAGGGTAAGTTCGGTTACAAAATCCTATTTAAAATTCTTTTTCCTTTGCAACTGACAAAATATTAGTAACAAATTACAATACATTTAAAAAACAATTTTTAAAACTAAATTTTGAATAAAATTTAAATGAATATTAAGTATTATTGGCTTAGTTGATAAAAAGCACATTTAAAATTTATGAATTACATTTCCAAAGTGTGAAAATTATTAGACCAATTCATAAGTTCATCAAATATAAAGATATTAGGCATTAAATATTGTAACTATATGTAACAATTGATTAATTATATGTTTTATGATTTGTAATAGTAAGAGGTTTTCTTTTATCTTTGATCAATATATTGCATTGAATTTGATAAGAGCATTGGAGCATTATTTTATTCCTAGCGTTTATTTGGGTAAATTGTAAAAACCATTTAGGGATGAATTGCCCTAAATTCATTTCCCTGTGACTTTGGGCAAATAAATGCTCACTCGAATGTATAAACACAACTGTACACACAATCAAGGATTTAATAAATCGTACCAATAAACAAGAAAAATTCATTCAATAATATATTCTTTGATTTTTAAATTAAATAATAAGTAAATTTGATTCCCTTAAACTTTTATAAAAGTAGCTTGATGTAAACATCCTAAATTCACTGATTAATCTATTATTAAAAAGTACCTACCTTTGGTAGAGGGTTAGCTTTGTAAAACGAATGTTTTGAAACACATCAGCAAGTATGCCATTACGTATTCACTTAGCTAAATACTTTTAAAATATAGTTTTATTAAAGGTTTTAAAAATTTCAAAATATTTGCATATTTGAATTTTTATTCCAATATGACGTAAATTAACTAAGTAGTGGAAGTAAAGACAAAGTGATGTTTTGCTATAATTTCCTATCTAGAGTTACTAAGGCTCGAAGGGCCAAATATGTGAAATAAATGAAGGAAACACCACAAGACCCAGCACCATAGTGTCGTTTTGAGCACAAGGGCTGTGTGCTGTTTGAATTTGTTGCTTCTGAAAAAATATTCAAGGTATCTACTTTGGAAATTTTCTGAGAAGAAATGATGAAAAAACTTTTTTGTTATAAGGTTAGTTTACTGCTTATTTCCCTTTCCATAGTGTTTCTTACAAAATAAAATGTTTATAGATTGTGGGTAATTTCAGTACTTTTTTAAAAATTGTGCAGGCCGGGCAAAGTGGATTACTATTTACTTTGCCCAGATATATTTTATGCATGTATACTTCACTCATCATACAATAAAACTAACAAATAAATTATTTAAAACAAACTGAAACCAAATTTGGTTTTCAGATGGTAAACAAATATGAATGGAAGACAAGCCAAGCTAGATGGTCTGAAGAAAATTTAAAATTAGCCATAAAATCTATTGAAGATGGTTTCAATTCCATTTCAGGGTCGTCAAAATCTTACAGTATTCTTTTTGCCACTCTTAGCAAGAAATGAGATTTAAAGAAGTCTTACAAAGAAAAAACTATACCAATTGTCAATAATAAGAAAAAACTCACATTTTTAAAAGAGAAAAAAGATTACCATTGTTTAATTTTCCAGGAAAAATAAGAAGGTCCCCTCTGGATGATTGGATACAGTGCTGGCATTGTCTTGAATATCCTCATGAAGGTTGTTCAGACTGTTGTGGATTGGGATCATATTTCTTTGATTTATGTATCGACAGATAAAGTTGACACACAATATAATTTTTTTTGATTTTACTTATTGTTAAAAATTTAAAGAGTGTAAAGTATATAGCTTTAAATTTTGTGACATAATGTATACTCTTCAATTAAGAGTTATTTTGTGAAATTAAATGTTACAGAGATATTTTGTGCTTGTGTGCATTTTATCCCACCATTTTTCAATTTTCAGGTTAATGAGTACAAAATTCACATTGCCTGGGTTACATTATTCACTTTGCTTAGGGTACCTGGGCAAAGAGAATAATTGAAATTTATATATAAATGATTTATTTATATTCCTGTTTTTTTTAGATGAGTAAATAACTATTTTCCTATCAATAGATGATGTAATTTAGATGATATTTAACACTATGACAGAATCTTTTTTACTTTATTCAAGATTTGTCAGCGGTTTAAAAAAATGTTATCCACTTTACCCTGGCCTCCATACAATAAATGTTCAAGATATATTTGATACATAATGACAGTTAATCTCAAATTGAAAAATGGTTATTTTATAATACAAATAAAATTTTGTGATCTTACAAAAAATACAGTTGTGCTAAAAGAGTAGGTAAGAGAAATTTCCAAAGATATACCTGATATTCAGCCCAATGACACAGTTTCGAGCAGTACAGATGTAGTCTATGATTAAAGTTGCTATTAATTGTTAAGGCTGTTGGCATTGGAATGGTGAACCTTCATTCTGATATTCGTCATTTTCTAGCAAATCAAAACCCAAATTTTGTCAATATAACCAAATGCTTTGACTATTAAGCTGACTTATATAACAGAACAAATGTATGCTAGTTAGAACATTATACCAATTCTCAAAAAGGCTGATGCCAGAAGACTGGCTATGGTAGGATAATTAGTAAACTAGAAATTATTTGTTTTATAACTAAGAGAAAAAACTGTGATTACAAGATTCAATCTGCCCTTTTATTTATGAAGATTACCTGTTACAAACACCTTTCCTTAAGGAGTGCAAGCATGTGATTTATGGTTCTACCATAATTATCAATTATGTATTGATAATACATAATGCGCAAAAACAACATACACATAACACAACAAAAAAAAAATGACACACAAACTAAAAAATATATAACACTTGCATGTTGAGACAACACATCATATTGACTCACTAAAACTTAAATACACAGTATTATTCACAACAACGAACACAAATAAAAACACCTACACAGTTCAAAAACACACCAGGATAAACACAACAGGGCAGGCGTATACAAGATTACATGCTGCAACAGTCCCAGCTTTTACATAGCACAAACAGGGAGAACATTTACCACAAGATACAAAGAGCACGTAAAACAGATAAGAAAGACACAATCCACATCAAATTTCGCCACTCACATACAAAACAAACACAGACTGACATAGACACCAATCTAAAAATAATACATTACATCAATAAATGCAAAAAACTTAACACAGTAAAAATCTATGAGATATATAAACATCATAAATACTATCCACAGCACATTCTAAATGACAAAACACACTCCCAATCAAACACTATATTTGAGCACCTATAATTAACAACTACTCTATGAACAATAACACTCCACAGATCAAAAATTCATCACAAACTCACACAAACACATCACACCTGAGCAACAGTCTTGCTAGTAATTCACAGCATTGAAAAATGTGCTGATCTAGCGCAAAACGCGTCTGCTGAATAAATCCGTAAGTAGTGGTTTTTGCAAAGATAATACATACAAGTGTAATTGAAGTTTATATTTCTTTTAAAATCTATACGTTCTTTGAATCTTGTGTTGAATGATTCAAGCGCTTTTGGACAATGTATAAACTGGGACAGATGTTATACATTGTGTTGTAGATTTCGGATAGACTGTACTTGACTGTTTGCTATTTAGGGACTATAAGTTACTTCAAGTATATGTTTGTCGTTTGTATAATAATATGTGAGTTTTCTAACAGCAGAAGTAACTTTGTGTGTTTTTGTTATTTTATGAGGCAGAGACGTATTTTTTGTTTGTTTTGTATTCCAAATTTTAGATTGTTTGAAGGTTTTGTTTATTTTTAATTTTGTTGAGTATGTCGTAATATGAGCATGTGTGAATCTGTGCTTATAATCATATTTTATTGAGTCAAGTTCTTATGCATAGTATTATTTCGAAACACGTCGGCAAGTAAGCCCTTGAGACTGAGATTTGTTCAGCTAAACATGCAGTGGCTCATATATAGTCTGTATCTGTAGTAACTATTTATTGCATTAAATTTTATTAATTTATGTATTCAACATTTTTTTTATTATGTAGAAAAAATGTGTTATTATTTGAAATAATAAAACTGTTTTTTTCACAAACATACTTTCGAAAACTAATAAAGTATTAGTTTTATAAATAATTATATATTAATTATGTTACTTTATTTGAAAAATGACTAAGAATAATTTAATACTAAGGAGTGCAGGTTTTCCAATTGCTAGTGTACAAAAAACTAAATCTAAAAAAACTTCAGAAAATTTTATGAAATAAATTTACACAATAAGAGTTTATGCGCATAAATATTCCTTGTAAATTTTTAAGTAGAATATTATTTAACACAATTTTTTCATAAAACAATTAGTAAAATTGTTAACTAAAAAAAATGTATCCTTTGTTAAATTTAAGCAAATGCCTAAACTTCGTACGTTTTGTAATCTTGTTGAATTCATTTTATTTTACATAAATTAACTTAAGAAGAATATGTTTTCATAATCTCTACATTTTGGTAACATAATACTGTAAGTTGTACATTATTGTATAACACAATCAAATATTCATAAACTAGAAGATTTTTTATTATTCAGGAATTCCTTTAATATATATATTACATGATTCTAAATACTAACAAACGTTTGAAAATTAAAATACCAAATAAAAATTTAAGCTTTAGTTGTTCGTTTACTTACTTAATATTAAGTAATCATTCTCTTCGTGTCCTTTTTTTATTTGGATCCAGTTCCAATTTAAACAAATGCAGAATATAAATGTCTTCTAAGCACCAACAAATCCAGCTCCACCAAGACTTTACAACAGTGCACTTTTTTATTGTCTTAATATGGTAGCAAGGATTTCGAGGTTATTTATGAGAATTTTAATCAAGGGGCAGAAACTACCTGCTTGTGGGTAGATAGTACACACAAATAGATTGCAAAATTGATTGCAAAATAGATTGCAAGCCTTTTTAACAATGTAGATTAGAGTAAATTAGATCCCAACCACAAATGACAGACTCACTACGACTATCTGTGTCACCTATTTTAATCTCATCAGTCAAGAATGGGAACAATACATATAATGACTACAATACCCAAGCAAATTTTGCCGAATTACTCGCTAAATTACAATTTTGTTTAAACATTAATTACTGCGTTTATATAAAATCTAACAGTTCCTAATATTTTCTTTGCATATGCTGAAACAAATAGTCATTTTCTATTTAAAACTCTAAAGAAAAAAAAACTTTCTTTTTTAGCACCCAATTCTAATGAATTCTGTAAAGTAACAATTTATCCCTAATAACAGAAGCATAAATAATGGATTATACCAATTCTAAAGTATCCTTGACTCACAACATCAAAAAAGGAAGTTCTGGGCAAAACTATCAGCTTGCACGTAGGTAATCTACAAAAACTGATAGTCAGCCTTTTAAACAATGTAGTTTACACTACATTGAAGCCAAACAACAAGTCACAGATGCCCTGCGACTATCTGTGTCACATTTTTTAATCTCATCAGTCAAGATTGGGAACAATACTTGTAAAGACTACCATACCTAAGCAAAATTTTGCTGTATTATTCACTAAATTATATTTTCTTTCAACGTTAATTACTCCATACATATAATTACTAACAGCTCCTAATATTTTCTTAGTGCACCCTGAAACAAATCAGTGATTCCCTTTTAATAACACTTAAGGACAACAATTATTTTTTCCAAGCACCCTATTCTAATGAACTCTGAACAAGTAACAACTTTTCCCTAATACTAACAGAAGCACAAATAATGGATTATAATAATCCTAAAATATCTCTAGTGAATTCCAAGAAAAAACCTCACTAATTACTCTTGACTCACAACATCAAAAAAGGAAGTTCTGGGCAAAACTATCAGCTTGCACGTAGGTAATCTACAAAAACTGATAGTCAGCCTTTTAAACAATGTAGTTTACACTACATTGAAGCCAAACAACAAGTCACAGATGCCCTGCGACTATCTGTGTCACATTTTTTAATCTCATCAGTCAAGAATGGGAACAATACTTGTAAAGACTACCATACCTAAGCAAAATTTTGCTGTATTACTCACTAAATTATATTTTGTTTCAACATTAATTACTCCATACATTTAATTACTAACAGCTCCTAATATTTTCTTAGTGCTGCCTGAAACAAATCAGTGATTCCCTTTTAATAACACTTAAGTAAAACAATTATTTTTCCAAGCACGCTATTCTAATGAACTCTGAACAAGTAACAACTTTTCCCTAATACTAACAGAAGCACAAATAATGGATTATAATAATCCTAAAATATCTCTAGTGAATTCCAAGAAAAAACCTCACTAATTACTCTTGACTCACAACATCAAAAAAGGAAGTTCTGGGCAAAACTATCAGCTTGCACGTAGGTAATCTACAAAAACTGATAGTCAGCCTTTTAAACAATGTAGTTTACACTACATTGAAGCCAAACAACAAGTCACAGATGCCCTGCGACTATCTGTGTCACATTTTTTAATCTCATCAGTCAAGATTGGGAACAATACTTGTAAAGACTACCATACCTAAGCAAAATTTTGCTGTATTATTCACTAAATTATATTTTCTTTCAACGTTAATTACTCCATACATATAATTACTAACAGCTCCTAATATTTTCTTAGTGCACCCTGAAACAAATCAGTGATTCCCTTTTAATAACACTTAAGGACAACAATTATTTTTTCCAAGCACCCTATTCTAATGAACTCTGAACAAGTAACAACTTTTCCCTAATACTAACAGAAGCACAAATAATGGATTATAATAATCCTAAAATATCTCTAGTGAATTCCAAGAAAAAACCTCACTAATTACTCTTGACTCACAACATCAAAAAAGGAAGTTCTGGGCAAAACTATCAGCTTGCACGTAGGTAATCTACAAAAACTGATAGTCAGCCTTTTAAACAATGTAGTTTACACTACATTGAAGCCAAACAACAAGTCACAGATGCCCTGCGACTATCTGTGTCACATTTTTTAATCTCATCAGTCAAGAATGGGAACAATACTTGTAAAGACTACCATACCTAAGCAAAATTTTGCTGTATTACTCACTAAATTATATTTTGTTTCAACATTAATTACTCCATACATTTAATTACTAACAGCTCCTAATATTTTCTTAGTGCTGCCTGAAACAAATCAGTGATTCCCTTTTAATAACACTTAAGTAAAACAATTATTTGTCCAAGCACGCTATTCTAATCAACTCTGAACAAGTAACAACTTTTCCCTAATACTAACAGAAGCACAAATAATGGATTATAATAATCCTAAAATATCTCTAGTGAATTCCAAGAAAAAACCTCACTAATTACTCTTGACTCACAACATCAAAAAAAGGAGTTCTGGGCAAAACTATCAGCTTGCACGTAGGTAATCTACAAAAACTGATAGTCAGCCTTTTAAACAATGTAGTTTACACTACATTGAAGCCAAACAACAAGTCACAGATGCCCTGCGACTATCTGTGTCACATTTTTTAATCTCATCAGTCAAGATTGGGAACAATACTTGTAAAGACTACCATACCTAAGCAAAATTTTGCTGTATTACTCACTAAATTATATTTTCTTTCAACATTAATTACTCCATACATTTAATTACTAACAGCTCCTAATATTTTCTTTGCATATCCTGAAACAAATATGTCATTTTCTATTCCAAACTCTAAAGGAAAACAAATTTCTTTTTTTAGCACCCAATTCTAATGAATTCTGTAAAGTAACAAATTTTTCCTAATAACAGAATCACAAATAATAGATTATAATATTCCTAAATATCTCTAGTGAATTCCAAGAAAAAACCTCACTAATTACTCTTGACTCACAACATCAAAAAAGGAAGTTCTGGGCAAAACTATCAGCTTGCACGTAGGTAATCTACAAAAACTGATAGTCAGCCTTTTAAACAATGTAGTTTACACTACATTGAAGCCAAACAACAAGTCACAGATGCCCTGCGACTATCTGTGTCACATTTTTTAATCTCATCAGACAAGATTGGGAACAATACTTGTAAAGACTACCATACCTAAGCAAAATTTTGCTGTATTACTCACTAAATTATATTTTCTTTCAACATTAATTACTCCATACATTTAATTACTAACAGCTCCTAATATTTTCTTTGCATATCCTGAAACAAATATGTCATTTTCTATTCCAAACTCTAAAGGAAAACAACTTTCATTTTTAGCACCCAATTCTAATGAATTCTGTAAAGTAACAAATTTTTCCTAATAACAGAATCACAAATAATAGATTATAATATTCCTAAATATCTCTAGTGAATTCCAAGAAAAAACCTCACTAATTACTCTTGACTCACAACATCAAAAAAGGAAGTTCTGGGCAAAACTATCAGCTTGCACGTAGGTAATCTACAAAAACTGATAGTCAGCCTTTTAAACAATGTAGTTTACACTACATTGAAGCCAAACAACAAGTCACAGATGCCCTGCGACTATCTGTGTCACATTTTTTAAT
Source organism: Prosapia bicincta (assembly GCA_036971475.1). NCBI lineage: Eukaryota > Metazoa > Arthropoda > Insecta > Hemiptera > Cercopidae > Prosapia > Prosapia bicincta. The sequence goes on from JBAIZL010000002.1 coordinate 8,358,751, forward strand.
CTCATCAGTCAAGAATGGGAACAATACTTGTAAAGACTACCATACCTAAGCAAAATTTTGCTGTATTACTCACTAAATTATATTTTGTTTCAACATTAATTACTCCATACATTTAATTACTAACAGCTCCTAATATTTTCTTAGTGCTGCCTGAAACAAATCAGTGATTCCCTTTTAATAACACTTAAGTAAAACAATTATTTTTCCAAGCACGCTATTCTAATGAACTCTGAACAAGTAACAACTTTTCCCTAATACTAACAGAAGCACAAATAATGGATTATAATAATCCTAAAATATCTCTAGTGAATTCCAAGAAAAAACCTCACTAATTACTCTTGACTCACAACATCAAAAAAGGAAGTTCTGGGCAAAACTATCAGCTTGCACGTAGGTAATCTACAAAAACTGATAGTCAGCCTTTTAAACAATGTAGTTTACACTACATTGAAGCCAAACAACAAGTCACAGATGCCCTGCGACTATCTGTGTCACATTTTTTAATCTCATCAGTCAAGATTGGGAACAATACTTGTAAAGACTACCATACCTAAGCAAAATTTTGCTGTATTACTCACTAAATTATATTTTCTTTCAACATTAATTACTCCATACATTTAATTACTAACAGCTCCTAATATTTTCTTAGTGCACCCTGAAACAAATCAGTGATTCCCTTTTAATAACACTTAAGTAAAACAATTATTTTTCCAAGCACGCTATTCTAATGAACTCTGAACAAGTAACAACTTTTCAATAATACTAACAGAAGCACAAATAATGGATTATAATAATCCTAAAATATCTCTAGTGAATTCCAAGAAAAAACCTCACTAATTACTCTTGACTCACAACATCAAAAAAGGAAGTTCTGGGCAAAACTATCAGCTTGCACGTAGGTAATCTACAAAAACTGATAGTCAGCCTTTTAAACAATGTAGTTTACACTACATTGAAGCCAAACAACAAGTCACAGATGCCCTGCGACTATCTGTGTCACATTTTTTAATCTCATCAGTCAAGATTGGGAACAATACTTGTAAAGACTACCATACCTAAGCAAAATTTTGCTGTATTACTCACTAAATTATATTTTCTTTCAACATTAATTACTCCATACATTTAATTACTAACAGCTCCTAATATTTTCTTAGTGCACCCTGAAACAAATCAGTGATTCCCTTTTAATAACACTTAAGTAAAACAATTATTTTTCCAAGCACGCTATTCTAATGAACTCTGAACAAGTAACAACTTTTCCCTAATACTAACAGAAGCACAAATAATGGATTATAATAATCCTAAAATATCTCTAGTGAATGCCAAGAAAAAACCTCACTAATTACTCTTGACTCACAACATCAAAAAAGGAAGTTCTGGGCAAAACTATCAGCTTGCACGTAGGTAATCTACAAAAACTGATAGTCAGCCTTTTAAACAATGTAGTTTACACTACATTGAAGCCAAACAACAAGTCACAGATGCCCTGCGACTATCTGTGTCACATTTTTTAATCTCATCAGTCAAGATTGGGAACAATACTTGTAAAGACTACCATACCTAAGCAAAATTTTGCTGTATTACTCACTAAATTATATTTTCTTTCAACATTAATTACTCCATACATTTAATTATTAACAGCTCCTAATATTTTCTTAGTGCACCCTGAAACAAATCAGTGATTCCCTTTTAATAACACTTAAGTAAAACAATTATTTTTCCAAGCACGCTATTCTAATTAACTCTGAACAAGTAACAACTTTTCCCTAATACTAACAGAAGCACAAATAATGGATTATAATAATCCTAAAATATCTCTAGTGAATTCCAAGAAAAAACCTCACTAATTACTCTTGACTCACAACATCAAAAAAGGAAGTTCTGGGCAAAACTATCAGCTTGCACGTAGGTAATCTACAAAAACTGATAGTCAGCCTTTTAAACAATGTAGTTTACACTACATTGAAGCCAAACAACAAGTCACAGATGCCCTGCGACTATCTGTGTCACATTTTTTAATCTCATCAGTCAAGATTGGGAACAATACTTGTAAAGACTACCATACCTAAGCAAAATTTTGCTGTATTACTCACTAAATTATATTTTCTTTCAACATTAATTACTCCATACATTTAATTACTAACAGCTCCTAATATTTTCTTAGTGCACCCTGAAACAAATCAGTGATTCCCTTTTAATAACACTTAAGTAAAACAATTATTTTTCCAAGCACGCTATTCTAATGAACTCTGAACAAGTAACAACTTTTCCCTAATACTAACAGAAGCACAAATAATGGATTATAATAATCCTAAAATATCTCTAGTGAATGCCAAGAAAAAACCTCACTAATTACTCTTGACTCACAACATCAAAAAAGGAAGTTCTGGGCAAAACTATCAGCTTGCACGTAGGTAATCTACAAAAACTGATAGTCAGCCTTTTAAACAATGTAGTTTACACTACATTGAAGCCAAACAACAAGTCACAGATGCCCTGCGACTATCTGTGTCACATTTTTTAATCTCATCAGTCAAGATTGGGAACAATACTTGTAAAGACTACCATACCTAAGCAAAATTTTGCTGTATTACTCACTAAATTATATTTTCTTTCAACATTAATTACTCCATACATTTAATTATTAACAGCTCCTAATATTTTCTTAGTGCACCCTGAAACAAATCAGTGATTCCCTTTTAATAACACTTAAGTAAAACAATTATTTTTCCAAGCACGCTATTCTAATTAACTCTGAACAAGTAACAACTTTTCCCTAATACTAACAGAAGTACAAATAATGGATTATAATAATCCTAAAATATCTCTAGTGAATTCCAAGAAAAAACCTCACTAATTACTCTTGACTCACAACATCAAAAAAGGAAGTTCTGGGCAAAACTATCAGCTTGCACGTAGGTAATCTACAAAAACTGATAGTCAGCCTTTTAAACAATGTAGTTTACACTACATTGAAGCCAAACAACAAGTCACAGATGCCCTGCGACTATCTATGTCACATTTTTTAATCTCATCACTCAAGAATGGAACAACTCTTTTAACGACTTCAATACCTAAGTAAGTTTTGGTGTCTTAGTCAGTAAATGATATTTTCCTTAGACATCAACTACTGCATCAACATAATATATATCGGTTCCTAATATCATATTAATGTATCTTAAACTAATAAGTTATTTCCTTTATCGTTACACTAAAAAATAAAAATTACTTGTAATTTTCCCTAGTATAACCCATCTTAGCTATTTCTGAAACAAAACCCACTAATTTTTCTCTGGCATTAATTGAAATAGATAAATTAATTATTCTAAATATTTTAATATAATTATCTTAAGACCACTTTAGTGAATCCCCGAATAACAGTAGATTCTTGACTCATAAGATCAAAGAAGACAGTCGTGGGAGATAAAATTGCAGAAATGTTGAGCTGATATGTTGGACACTACTTAAACCTCTTTTAGCACCAAATTTCAAACCTGTAACAGAAAAATACAGTTAGTATTAGATTCCTAATCTTTTTGACTTAACTGAGCACAAAGTTTTATATCCAGTTTTTACAACAATAATACAGTAGAACTTGGATAATTCAAAGCTGATGGGACTAATGAAAAAATTTGAATGATTAAAGTTCGAAAACACCTTTTTTAATCAAAAGCAATGGAGGTTCTTGTGTCTATGACAACCATTGCAGCAGTCAATGCTGCTCTCTTAAGGTTACTCACACTGGTCAATGTTTTTTTTAAAGATAGACCACACACACATACACATATAAATAAACACTCTAATTTGTATAAGCAGTCAAGTTAGGCATAGTGTGTTTATAAAAAGTATAATTATTAACCATTTACAACCATTTTAGTCAACAATATCAAGAAAATTACAAGTATACAATATGTACATATAGAGTAAGTTAGGGATAGATATGTTCAATTGCCTCAAAGAATTAATTCTTACATTTGTGAAATCCTCTAGTACATTTAAGGAATGTAAAACGCCATCACTAACATAGATTTGAGCTTCATTGTACCTCCAAAACTCACACAAAGCCTCTGATTTTGTAGAGATTCAGGAATCATCAACTTCAGTTTGATGTTCTTCTTATTCTGACAACTTGGCACTTTTTTTCTTTTTCACTTCTATTACAATGCCTTGATCACAAAGTTCCCCATATACTTCTACGTGTTTATATAAATTAACATACTCTTCAAAGGTGATGTCCTTATTGCTAGTCCACGTGACAGATGCAAGGGAAACAACTTCAATTAGAACATCCTTTGAATACTGGTCAGATTTTCTTACGAATCCGTAAAACACATGCTTTCGTAAAACAAATTGTTATTGTCATTTCAGTAGTTTTGGACCATGCACTATGGCACATTCTTGCTGCTTTAAGAAAATTAATTTTGAATATTATGTTCATGATTTCCAACAAACCTGTCAAACACAAATGTACAATAAGCCTCTGTTAGAAATGCAAAACTTTTTTTTAACGCCTTGATCCATTGACTGTATAGCTGAGGTAATCTTCAGGAAGGTGGGGGTCAAATAACCTTAACATTGTCCATAAGTAGGATAGTGCTATGTGCAGTATAGTTGTCAACAAACAGAATTAATATTTTTCTGTTTACGGAAGGTTTTGTTGAGTTTTAGCAGCCACTATTTATACAGCTCTCATGGCATTCAAGCTTTTTTATTTGCTTTGTAAAATATTGGTTTGCAATGTATATTTTTAAAACTTCTATGATAACCAGATTTCCCTACCATCATTAAAGGCAACATTTCTGTGCCATCTATATTGCCCCCAACCAATAACATAACTCTTTGCTTACCTTTTATAAACACTTCCACAACAGCAGGCTACATTAAAGGCAACATTTCTGTGCCATCTATATTGCCCCCAACCAATAACATAACTCTTTGCTTACCTTTTATAAACACTTCCACAACAGCAGGCTACATTAAAGGCAACATTTCTGTGCCATCTATATTGCCCCAACCAATAACATAACTCTTTGCTTACCTTTTATAAACACTTCCACAACAGCAGGCTACATTAAAGGCAACATTTCTGTGCCATCTATATTGCCCCCAACCAATAACATAACTCTTTGCTTACCTTTTATAAACACTTCCACAACAGCAGGCTACATTAAATGCAACATTTCTGTGCCATCTATATTGCCCCAACCAATAACATAACTCTTTGCTTACCTTTTATAAACACTTCCACAACAGCAGGCTACATTAAAGGCAACATTTCTGTGCCATCTATATTGCCCCCAACCAATAACATAACTCTTTGCTTACCTTTTATAAACACTTCCACAACAGCAGGCTACATTAAAGGCAACATTTCTGTGCCATCTATATTGCCCCCAACCAATAACATAACTCTTTGCTTACCTTTTATAAACACTTCCACAACAGCAGGCTACATTAAAGGCAACATTTCTGTGCCATCTATATTGCCCCAACCAATAACATAACTCTTTGCTTACCTTTTATAAACACTTCCACAACAGCAGGCTACATTAAAGGCAACATTTCTGTGCCATCTATATTGCCCCCAACCAATAACATAACTCTTTGCTTACCTTTTATAAACACTTCCACTACAGCAGGCTCCTTTAAAGTTAACGTTTTGTTCTAGGTACAAATGCCTCTTTTGTGGTCCTTCTCAAAGCACTGTTTGATATTATCACCTTATTATATAAAAATGTAAACACTATCCTAGTCACTATAGGAATGGGACATTTTTTTAAAGACAGTTTCCACCTCATGAATAACAAATTTTAATGTCTTGACACAATTACTTGGTTCAAATTATCCAACTACTACTATATATAGCTTTTAATGAGAATTTCTAAATAAAAACACTTGAACATACGAATATATAAGTTTATTGCACTTGTCTACTGATGTTGCCCTTATGTTTCTAAAAATTGAGGAATATTGAAAGATGTCTCTCATTGTCAACTCATATCGTCAGACATTTTTATCAACAAAAACATCCATAGTGAGTAATAAGTTTTTGTTCTGCTTTAACATTGTTTAGAAATAGTTTTTAAGACCAACCCATTTTATAGGTGTATTCAAATTATTATCTTTCATCATATTGTTTAATATCCCCAATGTGATACATTTGGAACATATAATATTTATGATGACCCAAATGTCCTGAAATATTTGCATAAAAATTCCCATTATTAATCAATATATCTGCCTTATCATTACTCTGCCTTCAATAGTTGGGTATTTTACTGTTTAGCAATATCTTCTGAGATTAGAAGACTGCATTCTTCAACTTACTGAACAGAAGTATTATGACATGAAAAATCAATTATCTTCAGTTGTCTTGCCAGTCAAGTTTTTTGCATAAAGAGACAAATTCATATATATATATATATATATATATATATATATATATATATATATATGTATATATATAAAGTTATTGTTATTGTTAATTTTGTGATTCGGTCACAGAGTGATTCGTCAATGGTCAAGTGACCGAAAGGTGGCTCACAACAGAAAAAAATGGACAAAATTTACAAACTAATTAGGTTTGTAAAAATCAATAAAGTTAATATATATATATATATATATATATATATATATATATATATATATATATATATAGATAGATAGATAGATAGATAGATTTTTTGGACTAAGAGACTGACAGACTTACCTTGGTAAGAGTCCACTCTGTAGTCTTGGAATAGAAACACATAAAAGCACTTAAACAATGATATATTTCAACCACACAGTGGTCTTTGTCAATCGAAGAGAAAACACAAAAAGAAATATGAGAAAATGAAATAAAATAATTGTAATCACAGATTGTGTAGAGTAGAAATCAGATGACTTAATCAGGACATCTGATTTCTACTCTACACAATCTGTGATTACAATTATTTTATTTCATTCTCTCATATTTCTTTTTGTGTTTTCTCTTCGATTGACAAAGACCACTGTGTGGTTGAAATATATCATTGTTTAAGTGCTTTTATGTGTTTCTATTTCAAGACTACAGAGTGGACTCTTACCAAGGTAAGTCTGTCAGTCTCCTAGTCCAAAAAATCTAAATAATCTTTACCAACCAAATATATATATATATATATATATATATATATATATATATATATATATATATATATATTATATGTGACAGCCAGGTTTAGTAAGGTTTTATAAAACAAGTTTATGATAAAACGCACACATCACCATTGTTCCTGTAGTTGCACATGTAGTTTTCCTGAGGATAATTGTGGGACAGAATTCTGAGAGTGAATTCAGAATGACTATGCTTTAAAAAGTGTATGATTTGGTGAAAAATGCTAAATAGAAGTTAATGGTGTGTTATAGGTGTGGTGCTCATTGGTGAAACTTCCCTGTTAAAATATGTTTGGTCAGTGCAAATTGGAAAAACAAGTTGAAAGACAAATTAGTTTATGTAATTTTTTTCAACAAGGTTTTTATAGTTTAAGAAATATTGGACACAACCGACTTGAGCAATAATTCTCCAGACGCAATCCTGGTAATTATAATAAATACCAACACCAAACTACAGAAAAATGTCTGTGTGAAATGTTTATTCACTTTGCAGTGTGTTGGCCCTATTATTTTTAAATAATTTACGTTTAATTATAATTACACTCTTAATAAATTATTTCTTAAAGCTTCTTAATGTCAATGTGCCTAATTAAAAAAAAAAGAAAATCGTGTTTTAAAATATCATCATAAAATGATAATTTACAGAACTTCAATTCCCAAATCAAAAACATGACAGTAATTGAATTGTATTTGTGGTACAGTAGAATCTCAATATTTCGAACCTGTTTATTCCGGATCTCCATATAATCCGGACTGGTATTTTTTTGGTTTTAATAAAATTGTTTTAGATGTTAAAATTGTAATTATCGACATTAAAATATCAATTCTAGACATAATACTATATATCTTTATAAGACTTACCCTACCCTAAATACAGTAAAAGTACTTGTCTTTTTATATTGAAAGCATGGGCAGCCACTATTCCTAGCTTAGCTTGTGAATGCGACAGTAAAATGCTATGCAGTGCAATATTGAGATATGTGTGTTGATGCAATAACCAATAACCACATGTTTACTAGCATACCATGTATAGGGCCCCTATATATATATATATATATATATATATATATATATATATATATATATATATATATATATATATATATAATTAATAAATTAAAAATATTTCATAAACAAGAATACTTTTAATGAATATATTTATTCAAAGCTTTTCGCCGATAAGCTATATATTTATTCTTGTTTATGAAATATTTTTAATTTATTAACTATATTACAAGAAAACATATCACCATATTTAATATATATATATATATATATATATATATATATATATGTGTGTGTGTGTGTGTGTGTGTGTATTAGTTTCACTATATGTACTTAAACAAGAATCTTACTTGGTATTTATGCCAAGTAAGATTCTTGTTTAAGTACATATAGTGAAAGTAATAAGTGACTACAAGCAAACGGTGTTGCAAAGAAAAAAATATATATATATTTCACATTAGCCATTATTTTTCCGTGACTTAAATTTATTGACTTTAAATTATTACACTTAGTGGTGGAAAAAATTATTTACAATTAATAATATATATATATATATATATATATATATATATATATATATATATATATATATATATGAAGTTAATATATTACTATTGTAAGTAATTTTATCCACCATTAAGTGCAATGATTTTACCTTGTGTGATGAGGTGCCTTTCGGTCTCTTGACCATTGTCGAATCACTCATAAAGTCAGTGCAACGAAAAAACAATGGATAACGTAAAATATCAAGAATATATATATATATATATATATATATATATATATATATATATATATATATTGATATTTTACGTTGTCCATTATTTTTCCGTTGCACTGACTTTATGAAGTTGATATATTACTATTGTAAATACTTTTATCCACCACTAAGCGAACACAACAAGGTAAAATTATTGCACTTAGTGGTGGATAAAAGTATTTTCCATAGTAATATATCAACTTCATATATATATATATATATATATATATATATATATATCATTCGTCCTTTGTAGATCTGATTTTCTGTAAGTGTATGTTTTATTTCACTGTTTTCTAGGCATTCCCTAATTAATCCGGATCACATCTAGTCCGAATTATTGCGGTTCTACTGTACTTAAGTAAACATGGTTATCAATTTTACAAGTACAGCTTTATTACTCTGGGGCTGAGACATCAAGCAGGTAGAGGTAATAGGGTCAGCCTGAAAAGAACACAGATTTCCAATCTCATATCTCGTAGCTTTAGACTGGCCATTACAAAAATTGCAAATAAATCAAATTTAACTATTTCTATTCTTAAGGAAAGTTATTTTAAAAACTTATTTTTAATAATAAAGTTGTAGATTGAAAAATGAATGTCAAATATCATATTACAATGAAAATTTGTAATGAACATGAAGTGCATAATATTACCTTTGTTTATTATTAAGCTATGTTCACACAACAAAATTGTTATTACATAGAGAAGTGTTGTATAAAACCTATTCACTAACACTAGCATGTGAAGATGGAAACAAATAAGATATATTTGCTAGCACAGTGAGCCAGAAAAGTATTGTACAATGTGAAACTATTTAACAAAATTTTTTTTTAAACCTCAAGTTTTTCTCATTTTTATTTTTATTTTTTTTTTTTTCTTGTTTCATAAGTTTACATGGTATAAGTTCTATTCGTAACACCACTGAGGATCTGTGTTTCTTGTTTACAAACTATAATTATTTAATTGCTCCTTGACTTTCTAATTACTAGAATATCTCTAGAACTTCCCCTGTACTTAAATGAATGAGCTGTTATCAACCTTTATCTATACACACAATAAAAATATCACAGACAATTTTTTTTTAATGCAGTTTTAAAATTTAAATGCTTCTTACCATCGATTATTCTTAATTTTGTTTCATAGATCTCCTTATGCAGGTTTTTTTATAGTACATTGATCCTTTGACATTATAGTTACTTCAGGATCTGCGTTGGCAAGCCAAAGTGTCTGTTAAAATAAAAAAATATTAAATGTTATTAAGAATAAAAGAAATAATCAAAATGAAAATAATATAAATATATACTTTCTTTAGAAATAATAAGTTGATTAATATTATGAAATTATGATGAATGTAGTATGAGATTAATATTAAATTTCATAATAATTGATTCCATCTTCACGTGAGCTACTAGTTTTTTAGCTAAAAACCTTGTAAATATGATACACTTGCCAATAGTAGCACTTCCTTTTAGAACTGTTGAGAACGGCCGCTTCACATCTCCCGAATTAGCAGTACTCAATAATTCTAAAAGTAAGTGCTACTATCGGTCAGTGCAACATATTTACAAGTGTTTTTAGATAAAAATTAATCGTTTATGTAAAAAGTTCAACACATTAACTGTTCATTTCAGGCGCAAACATGACCACTCGGTTCTATTTATGAATATTTGGGGATTTGTTTTGTTAAAGAAGGTTGTTTTTACAATTGTTTTTATAAATTTAATTTCATGAAAATATTTAATTTGGTGTTTAGTGTTATTAATGAGACTATTTCGTTTTTAACATGTGTATATATATCATGTATAAGACTACATATTGTGCTATTTAAGAGATTATTGTGCCTATAAGTGATTCTAGGCTATTAACAATGGAGCCTAGAACCATTAGCTTAATACTCATCTGTTCACACACACATATTTGAGCACATTGCTAAACATTGTTTTACATATGAAAAGAATATCATCATATGAATATGTTATTACCACAAAATAATGTTAAGCAATAAGTAATGAGGAAATGTAAATTATTTAAAGTTACTGGTTTCTTAATACTTTCCTCAAACCCAAACATTAATATTAAATACACCTCGATAATTTGGTTAATACAGAATCACTACCATGTTTACAGACTTGAGTAAGATGATACGTATATTGGGTGGATAGTGACATTAATACAGCCAAATTAAATATTTTTGACCTTATATCAAGTTCTCCATAAGCGACACAGCCAAACTCCATAGAATACAAACAAACTCATCTAATAAAAAATCTTCCCAGACATTACTTTCCAAACACTATCCTTTCACATGTAAAAAGCGTGATGAATAAACTGAAAATACAGATTATATAAGTAAACCAGAGCCTAATGTAAAAACAATTATGTTCACGATTATTTAAATATACTTATTTAGGTATTGGAACAGAATAAAGTTGCCCCTAATTACTAACAATAATTTTAGTTTATATAATTTTTGTTCGATGTAGAATTGGTTCAGTCATTTTATTCATACAAATTAAAAGTACAAATTGAATTTGTGTGTATGAGGGCGTGTAATTATAAATAAATAAAACCTTCTTAACTTGTAACTGAGTTCATCTTGAAATATTCTTCACTGAAGATGATCGCTCTCCACTAGATATGTTCATCAGGACATAAATATAACGTTTGTGTAGGTTAAGAGGTTTTACCTATTTATGATTAGAAATTATACAACGGCTGCACCAAGTTATTATTGTGTGTGTGCGTGTGTGCGAGTGTGTGCGCGTGCGTGCGTGTGCGCGTGCGTGTGCGTGTGCGCGCACGCGCGTGCGTGTGTGTGTGTGTGTGTGTGTGTGTGTGTGTACATGCCAGCTTTAGTAATTATATATTTTATTATGAAATATATTTGAAATGTTGTATCTTTCATAGCATCCAAATGGATGTAACATGCTATTTTTATATATTTTATTAGTTTATTACAAAAGTTTAATTATCTGCTTAAATAGTTGGGTTTATGTATTTGAGATGTTCAACAATTTTTTATTGAGTTTTATAATTTGTGAAGGGTTGTATGTATTCCAGATATAAAGCATCTAACACACATACTCAATATCCTGTTGTAATCCACACACAAAATTTGACTTCACCCCCAGAACCACCAACATAGCTATTATACCCCCACCCCTTCCCAACACCCACCTTGTACTAACCAACAGATCTATTACAGTCTCAGTTGATACTCCAGAGTAAGTTGTCCACTACTGGATGAAGTTAAGAGCTATTTTGGGCAAGTGTTTCAATAATAAAGTGTAAACTAGTGGCTAGAATTGAAGATGTATTCAAAAGAAGGTATTTATTGTTGTAAGGTAGTGTAGCAAAATTTAAATGGGCTTATAGTTTAAGTAATTTTTTTTAATTGCACAAAACATTTTTAATTGCTCTACAAAACCATCTTAATGTAAATTTAGTCCAATTAGTTGTTCATGGAAGTCACTTGTTAAATTTTCCTACTTGAAGAATTAACTTGAAATATCCTCTGAGCAACAAAATCCATAAATTATTTAGGTTATTAAGAGAATGTTCACTGTCTAAACCTACAAAGAGTTGAGGTTTCCTATTTAAACTATTTTATTTTTATTTTGTTGAAATTATTCTTTAAGTTAGTTTACTTTCTTATATTAAACACAGCATTATTGTTACTTGTATATTTGGTTTAAGAAATTTTAATTTGGGTTTGGATAAGAAGGTAATGATTAAGATAGAGGGAATGATAGCTGATTATATATGGAAAATTGTTGCATACAATGTAAGAATGTTTGAGCTATGTTTTCCTTTACAATTAAATGTCCAACTCCAACTTTAATACAATAAATTCTTACAGTTGTTAAAGTAAACTTAAAATCCATAAATATTCAAATAATAATTTTTTTTTAATTTGTATATATATATATATATATTTTCTCACTTGAAAACAAATATAGTAGGTTGTTTGTGTTGAATATTAGAATGCAATTGGGGGTGTAAATTTTCTTCCATAACTTTATTCATAATGGTGGGGCAGTCTTTAAAATATTTTAAAAAAATATTTAATTAAAAAATATCTTTCATAAATTATCTTATAACAACTCTTTAACTTATTCTAAAATATTTCGAACAAAATAAATAGAAGAACCTTTCTAAACTTAAAGTTACATTCAACAGTTTTCAATAAAAGAAACCACCATAAAGAAACTCTCCAAATCCCTAACGGCATTGCCTATGGGTGCTTACTACAGGAACTAAGATAAATTTTAAGTATTTTTAAAAAAACTTTCAATAATCTGCTATTATGGATAAATAATATCTTTCAAATACATACACAATCACGATAATCTATTACTGAACAACTAAATTTATTTTTATTTAGGTTTTTTTACTTAAAAATGTGTCTGTAAAAGTTGAGCTTAAAGCGTTCATCGACGCCATTTTTTTACAACGTTTAAAGACTATAAAAAATGTCCAGTTTTTAGGACGTTAATACCAAGACAGATGTGTAACAAAAAAGCATCAGTTACCTGAAATTTTAAATACACAGTGAAACAATTATGTAGAAAGTGTTTTCAAGACCTAAATCTTATTAAAAAGAAATAATTGAGATCAGGATAAATCTTACCTCCGGCTAGTTTCAGGATTCCATCAGAAAGAGATATATTTCGATTAGTTAGTGATTAACAAGGAAGTATTAACGACGGCCTTTGAAATATTGTTTTTCTTCTTGGTTTAGTTTTTTACTACACTGCCTAAATAAAGTTATGTTTCTATCAAAGAATAATATAATAACGCAAATAAAAATATCTGCAAAATTATAAATAACATATTTTCTGATTTAATAATTTTTTTAAATACAACTTAATTAAAGCTAAAAGTTATTGTAATTTAATTTTTTTTCAATTCCTACTATTAGTTCACACTCTCTTTATATATATATATATATATATATATATATATATATATATATATATATATATATAAAAATCTTGTTCAAATTTTCAATCGTTAATAAAATACTTTTTATCCATCCACTTAAGTTCAAACACTTTTTTTCAAACTTGTACTGGATAATTCTTGAATCTAATATATTTTTTAAAAATATTAATTAATTAATTAATTTAATTTAATTAATTAATTTTAACAAATAGTTTGATTTTTTATTTTGATACTTAATATTGTGATTATGTCATAAGTACATAAATACTTAGATTAATTGAAATTATTTAGTATAAGGTAACCAAAGTCTAATTTTTCTCTATTGACCTAAATTGACCCACATTATTAATTTTCGGAATTGACTTAAATTTTTTTTACATATATAACTTACTACATGAAATAATTTTTGAAAAATATATTGTGCAAGTAAGTGTCATAAAAAAAGGAAATACAAATAAATATTTTAAAACTATAAAAATCACTGTAATTTTTATATAAATTCAACTAATAAAAGACTTTATATACTGGATGTTAATAGTGTTATAAATTAGGTTATCATTTGCTTTAACAGCTGTGGTTGACATATGACAATAAAAATTGAAATCTCTCCGACGAAAGTCACCATTCTCGAAGAATTGGAGAAAAATGTAACCTAGAAAACTTCCATTTACATAAACTTATACAAAATTATTATTGTTTTTTTAACGAATTGTTTTGTTTTTATATTAAAGATAGTTTATCGTTTTACTCCTCCACAAATTTCTACAGAATAATCAAATTACTACCCGATAACAAAAGTTAATTTGTTTTATAAATGTTTTCGGGGCAGGTAAATTTTAATAACTTATGTTGCGCTTCTATTATAAAACTTGGATTTGTTTCTTGAACGTAATATATTAATATCTAAGTATTTAAATGGTGTTTATTTTGTTTGTTTTTATTCTAGCATATTTTATGTTTTATCCAATCTAATTTTTACTGTACACTAACTTATTATTTTTTCTGTTGTCTAATTTATATGTTCATTCTTAACTAATTTATTATTTATATTTTAACATAATTTATCTTTACCATTACCCAGTTTAGTATTTTTATTCTAACCTTTTGTCGTATTTCTAACCTCATTCTTATTTTTAGCCTTCTCATTAAATACTAGGCAAAACTTTCCATAGCAAACACAATTTTGTATTTTTTTGTTATTAAAATATTTTAGTAAAGTAATTTGAAATTTCAAGATAAAACTATTCTTTGCATTTGTGAAATGAGCAGCGAAATCAATTTTAAATGCTATTAATCATTTGTAGTATTAAGAAATATGTGCACAAAATGTTATCATGATATGTGAAGATAATTCTGTAATTATAATAAGCGTCATAATTTTGAGTTCCCAGCCAGTGCTTTTACAACTTAGACGCGGCCCATTATTGGCAAAAAATAGATGTTAAGGGGAGAG
>JBAIZL010000002.1:8378729-8451229 GCA_036971475.1 Prosapia bicincta
TTAAACTTGTAGTGGATGACACTTGATGTTAATATAGTTTTTTTTCAAATATTATTTCAATAATTAAACTTATTGGAATAATTTTAGTTCTATATGAAAATAACACTTTTCACAAAAGAGGCAATATAGTCATTTTATCCCATTTGGCTTAAAATAAGTGATAGCAAATGATTTCATAAAACAGCTGATTTTAAGTTATTGATTATATAGTAAAACACCAGTTTTAACACATAGGTTATGTTATTGTGTTTATACAAATTGTAATAATTTAATAAAATGTAAGTAAAATAATATTTCTCTTGGTTGACCTAGTTAGGAGTTGACTTTTTTGTCTTTATTACTTGTGTTGATAAATTTACTAAAACAAACTTTTAATTTTTAGAGTTTTATTATCGTCCTCATCTTGGCAGGTGTTTCTAATATCCTGGCCTCATACGGTAGCGGATCTGGAGTTGGAATTGGTAGCGGTAATGGAGACACTGGTTATGGATATGGTGCCGGGGAAGGCTTTGGTTCTGGTAACGGTGGCACAGGTATTGGACAAGGCGTAGGATATGGAACTGGTAGCGGTAACGGAGGCACTGGTTATGGATATGGTGCCGGGGAAGGCTTCGGTTCTGGTAACGGTGGCACAGGTACTGGACAAGGAGTAGGATATGGAACTGGTAGTGGTAACGGAGGCACTGGTTATGGATATGGCGCCGGATACGGTACCGGTTCAGGTTAAAGTTAAGCCATATACTATTTGTTTGTAAGCTTACCAATGTACCGAATAGTTTATAAAATGTATTACAAATAAAATTCATGTAAGACAATTAATTGAGTTATAAATTGATATAATGTAATACACATTCCTTTAGTACGCACTTAATATCCCACAAACGTTTAGTCTCGTCTCACTTTTGGAATAACGAGTCTTTTTGTACAATCTTCAGCCTGTTTTACAAAATGCGTTCAGAAAAGAAACAAGACAACGAAACTAAAATCTGATACATTGTTTTGTATGATGAATGTAAGAATCAATATAGTTTTTAAATAAAATACAGATAACATATGAGCCAAGAACCTTTATTTTTTTCCTTATACACGCAACGTTTCGATTATTATTTTGCCGCTCTCTTCAGGCTTAGATTATTATTAAAAATTATAAAGCCGACAAATCTTATAATAATGAAAATAATTTTTTCTAATTGATATAATTTTCGTGTATATTCTAGGGCTGAAAAGGCGGAAAAGTAATCGCAGAAACGTTACCAATTTAAAAAATAAGAAAAATTAATCTAATTCCGTACCAACTGTGTTTTATACATATATATATATATATATATATATATATATATATATATATATATATATATATATATATATATATACACTCTTGATACACAAGGCAAGATTACCTAATTAGACGTTATGAAGGATTTTCATCCGATCAACGAACACGTCACCATTGCTACCCTATTAGTGACACAGTTGACTATAAATCCAAGAAGTACTCTCTGGATCTTCCACAATGTACAAATAACTATCAGTAAGACAGCATGAAGGATTTTCATCCGATCAACGAACACGTCACCATTGCTACCCTATTAGTGACACAGTTAACTATAAATCTAGGAAGTACTCTCTGGATCTTCCACAATGTACAAATAACTATCAGTAAGACAACATTAAGGATTTTCATCCGATCAACGAACACGTCACCATTGCTACCCTATTAGTGACACAGTTAACTATAAATCTAGGAAGTACTCTCTGGATCTTCCACAATGTACAAATAACTATCAGTAAGACAACATTAAGGATTTTCATCCGATCAACGAACACGTCACCATTGCTACCCTATTAGTGACACAGTTAACTATAAATCTAGGAAGTACTCTCTGGATCTTCCACAATGTACAAATAACTATCAGTAAGACAGCATGAAGGATTTTCATCCGATCAACGAACACGTCACCATTGCTACCCTATTAGTGACACAGTTGACTATAAATCTAAGAAGTACTCTCTGGATCTTCCACAATGTACAAATAACTATCAGTAAGACAGCATGAAGGATTTTCATCCGATCAACGAACACGTCACCATTGCTACCCTATTAGTGACACAGTTGACTATAAATCCAAGCAGCACTCTCTGGATCTTCCACAATGTACAAATAACTATCAGTAAGACAGCATGAAGGATTTTCATCCGATCAACGAACACGTCACCATTGCTACCCTATTAGTGACACAGTTAACTATAAATCTAAGAAGTACTCTCAGGATCTTCCACAATGTACAAATAACTATCAGTAAGACAGCATGAAGGATTTTCATCCGATCAACGAACACGTCACCATTGCTACCCTATTAGTGATACAGTTAACTATAAATCCAAGCAGCACTCTCTGGATCTTCCACAATGTACAAATAACTATCAGTAAGACAGGATGAAGGATTTTCATCCGATCAACGAACACGTCACCATTGCTACCCTATTAGTGACACAGTTAACTATAAATCTAAGAAGTACTCTCTGGATCTTCCACAATGTACAAATAACTATCAGTAAGACAGCATGAAGGATTTTCATCCGATCAACGAACACGTCACCATTGCTACCCTATTAGTGACACAGTTAACTATAAATCTAAGAAGTACTCTCTGGATCTTCCACAATGTACAAATAACTATCAGTAAGACAGCATGAAGGATTTTCATCCTATCAACGAACACGTCACCATTGCTACCCTATTAGTGACACAGTTAACTATAAATCTAAGAAGTACTATCTGGATCTTCCACAATGTACAAATAACTATCAGTAAGACAGCATGAAGGATTTTCATCCGACCAACGAACACGTCACCATTGCTACCCTATTAGTGACACAGTTAACTATAAATCTAAGAAGTACTCTCTGGATCTTCCACAATGTACAAATAACTATCAGTAAGACAGCATGAAGGATTTTCATCCGATCAACGAACACGTCACCATTGCTACCCTATTAGTGACACAGTTAACTATAAATCTAAGAAGTACTCTCAGGATCTTCCACAATGTACAAATAACTATCAGTAAGACAGCATGAAGGATTTTCATCCGATCAACGAACACGTCACCATTGCTACCCTATTAGTGACACAGTTAACTATAAATCTAAGAAGTACTCTCTGGATCTTCCACAATGTACAAATAACTATCAGTAAGACAGCATGAAGGATTTTTATCCCATCAACGAACACGTCACCATTGCTACCCTATTAGTGACACAGTTAACTATAAATCCAAGCAGTACTCTCTGGATCTTCCACAATGTACAAATAACTATCAGTAAGACAGCATGAAGGATTTTTATCCGATCAACGAACACGTCACCATTGCTACCCTATTAGTGACACAGTTAACTATAAATCCAAGCAGTACTCTCAGGATCTTCCACAATGTACAAATAACTATCAGTAAGACAGCATGAAGGATTTTTATCCCATCAACGAACACGTCACCATTGCTACCCTATTAGTGACACAGTTAACTATAAATCCAAGCAGTACTCTCTGGATCTTCCACAATGTACAAATAACTATCAGTAAGACAGCATGAAGGATTTTTATCCCATCAACGAACACGTCACCATTGCTACCTTATTAGTGACACAGTTAACTATAAATCTAAGAAGTACTCTCAGGATCTTCCACAATGTACAAATAACTATCAGTAAGACAGCATGAAGGATTTTCATCCGATCAACGAACACGTCACCATTGCTACCCTATTAGTGACACAGTTAACTATAAATCTAAGAAGTACTCTGTGGATCTCCCACAATGTACAAATAACTATCAGTAAGACAGCATGAAGGATTTTTATCCCATCAACGAACACGTCACCATTGCTACCCTATTAAAGACACAGTTAACTATAAATCCAAGCAGTACTCTCTGGATCTTCCACAATGTACAAATAACTATCAGTAAGACAGCATGAAGGATTTTTATCCGATCAACGAACACGTCACCATTGCTACCCTATTAGTGACACAGTTAACTATAAATCCAAGCAGCACTCTCTGGATCTTCCACAATGTACAAATAACTATCAGTAAGACAACATGAAGGATTTTTATCCCATCAACGAACACGTCACCATTGCTACCCTATTAGTGACACAGTTAACTATAAATCCAAGCAGTACTCTCTGGATCTTCCACAATGTACAAATAACTATCAGTAAGACAGCATGAAGGATTTTTATCCGATCAACGAACACGTCACCATTGCTACCCTATTAGTGACACAGTTAACTATAAATCTAAGAAGTACTCTCTGGATCTTCCACAATGTACAAATAACTATCAGTAAGACAGCATGAAGGATTTTTATCCGATCAACGAACACGTCACCATTGCTACCCTATTAGTGACACAGTTAACTATAAACATAAGAGGTACTCTCTGGAACTTCCACAATGTACAAATAACTATCAGTAAGACAGCATGAAGGATTTTTATCCGATCAACGAACACGTCACCATTGCTACCCTATTAGTGACACAGTTAACTATAAATCTAAGAAGTACTCTCTGGATCTTCCACAATGTACAAATAACTATCAGTAAGACAGCATGAAGGATTTTCATCCGATCAACGAACACGTCACCATTGCTACCCTATTAGTAACACAGTTAACTATAAATCTAAGAAGTACTCTCAGGATCTTCCACAATGTACAAATAACTATCAGTAAGACAGCATGAAGGATTTTCATCCGATCAACGAACACGTCACCATTGCTACCCTATTAGTGACACAGTTAACTATAAATCTAAGAAGTACTCTCTGGATCTTCCACAATGTACAAATAACTATCAGTAAGACAGCATGAAGGATTTTTATCCCATCAACGAACACGTCACCATTGCTACCCTATTAGTGACACAGTTAACTATAAATCCAAGCAGTACTCTCTGGATCTTCCACAATGTACAAATAACTATCAGTAAGACAGCATGAAGGATTTTTATCCGATCAACGAACACGTCACCATTGCTACCCTATTAGTGACACAGTTAACTATAAATCCAAGCAGTACTCTCTGGATCTTCCACAATGTACAAATAACTATCAGTAAGACAGCATGAAGGATTTTTATCCCATCAACGAACACGTCACCATTGCTACCCTATTAGTAACACAGTTAACTATAAATCCAAGCAGTACTCTCTGGATCTTCCACAATGTACAAATAACTATCAGTAAGACAGCATGAAGGATTTTTATCCCATCAACGAACACGTCACCATTGCTACCTTATTAGTGACACAGTTAACTATAAATCTAAGAAGTACTCTCAGGACCTTCCACAATGTACAAATAACTATCAGTAAGACAGCATGAAGGATTTTCATCCGATCAACGAACACGTCACCATTGCTACCCTATTAGTTACACAGTTAACTATAAATCTAAGAAGTACTCTTTGGATCTTCCACAATGTACAAATAACTATCAGTAAGACAGCATGAAGGATTTTTATCCCATCAACGAACACGTCACCATTGCTATCCTATTAGTGACACAGTTAACTATAAATCCAAGCAGTACTCTCTGGATCTTCCACAATGTACAAATAACTATCAGTAAGACAGCATGAAGGATTTTTATCCGATCAACGAACACGTCACCATTGCTACCCTATTAGTGACACAGTTAACTATAAATCCAAGCAGTACTCTCTGGATCTTCCACAATGTACAAATAACTATAAGTAAGACAGGATGAAGGATTTTCATCCGATCAACGAACACGTCACCATTGCTACCCTATTAGTGACACAGTTAACTATAAATCTAAGAAGTACTCTCTGGATCTTCCACAATGTACAAATAACTATCAGTAAGACAGCATGAAGGATTTTCATCCGATCAACGAACACGTCAGCATTGCTACCCTATTAGTGACACAGTTAACTATAAATCTAAGAAGTACTCTCTGGATCTTCCACAATGTACAAATAACTATCAGTAAGACAGCATGAAGGATTTTCATCCGATCAACGAACACGTCACCATTGCTACCCTATTAGTGACACAGTTAACTATAAATCTAAGAAGTACTATCTGGATCTTCCACAATGTACAAATAACTATCAGTAAGACAGCATGAAGGATTTTCATCCGACCAACGAACACGTCACCATTGCTACCCTATTAGTGACACAGTTAACTATAAATCTAAGAAGTACTCTCTGGATCTTCCACAATGTACAAATAACTATCAGTAAGACAGCATGAAGGATTTTCATCCGATCAACGAACACGTCACCATTGCTACCCTATTAGTGACACAGTTAACTATAAATCTAAGAAGTACTCTCTGGATCTTCCACAATGTACAAATAACTATCAGTAAGACAGCATGAAGGATTTTCATCCGATCAACGAACACGTCACCATTGCTACCCTATTAGTGACACAGTTAACTATAAATCTAAGAAGTACTCTCTGGATCTTCCACAATGTACAAATAACTATCAGTAAGACAGCATGAAGGATTTTTATCCCATCAACGAACACGTCACCATTGCTACCCTATTAGTGACACAGTTAACTATAAATCCAAGCAGTACTCTCTGGATCTTCCACAATGTACAAATAACTATCAGTAAGACAGCATGAAGGATTTTTATCCGATCAACGAACACGTCACCATTGCTACCCTATTAGTGACACAGTTAACTATAAATCCAAGCAGTACTCTCAGGATCTTCCACAATGTACAAATAACTATCAGTAAGACAGCATGAAGGATTTTTATCCCATCAACGAACACGTCACCATTGCTACCCTATTAGTGACACAGTTAACTATAAATCCAAGCAGTACTCTCTGGATCTTCCACAATGTACAAATAACTATCAGTAAGACAGCATGAAGGATTTTTATCCCATCAACGAACACGTCACCATTGCTACCTTATTAGTGACACAGTTAACTATAAATCTAAGAAGTACTCTCAGGATCTTCCACAATGTACAAATAACTATCAGTAAGACAGCATGAAGGATTTTCATCCGATCAACGAACACGTCACCATTGCTACCCTATTAGTGACACAGTTAACTATAAATCTAAGAAGTACTCTGTGGATCTCCCACAATGTACAAATAACTATCAGTAAGACAGCATGAAGGATTTTTATCCCATCAACGAACACGTCACCATTGCTACCCTATTAAAGACACAGTTAACTATAAATCCAAGCAGTACTCTCTGGATCTTCCACAATGTACAAATAACTATCAGTAAGACAGCATGAAGGATTTTTATCCGATCAACGAACACGTCACCATTGCTACCCTATTAGTGACACAGTTAACTATAAATCCAAGCAGCACTCTCTGGATCTTCCACAATGTACAAATAACTATCAGTAAGACAACATGAAGGATTTTTATCCCATCAACGAACACGTCACCATTGCTACCCTATTAGTGACACAGTTAACTATAAATCCAAGCAGTACTCTCTGGATCTTCCACAATGTACAAATAACTATCAGTAAGACAGCATGAAGGATTTTTATCCGATCAACGAACACGTCACCATTGCTACCCTATTAGTGACACAGTTAACTATAAATCTAAGAAGTACTCTCTGGATCTTCCACAATGTACAAATAACTATCAGTAAGACAGCATGAAGGATTTTTATCCGATCAACGAACACGTCACCATTGCTACCCTATTAGTGACACAGTTAACTATAAACATAAGAGGTACTCTCTGGAACTTCCACAATGTACAAATAACTATCAGTAAGACAGCATGAAGGATTTTTATCCGATCAACGAACACGTCACCATTGCTACCCTATTAGTGACACAGTTAACTATAAATCTAAGAAGTACTCTCTGGATCTTCCACAATGTACAAATAACTATCAGTAAGACAGCATGAAGGATTTTCATCCGATCAACGAACACGTCACCATTGCTACCCTATTAGTAACACAGTTAACTATAAATCTAAGAAGTACTCTCAGGATCTTCCACAATGTACAAATAACTATCAGTAAGACAGCATGAAGGATTTTCATCCGATCAACGAACACGTCACCATTGCTACCCTATTAGTGACACAGTTAACTATAAATCTAAGAAGTACTCTCTGGATCTTCCACAATGTACAAATAACTATCAGTAAGACAGCATGAAGGATTTTTATCCCATCAACGAACACGTCACCATTGCTACCCTATTAGTGACACAGTTAACTATAAATCCAAGCAGTACTCTCTGGATCTTCCACAATGTACAAATAACTATCAGTAAGACAGCATGAAGGATTTTTATCCGATCAACGAACACGTCACCATTGCTACCCTATTAGTGACACAGTTAACTATAGATCCAAGCAGTACTCTCTGGATCTTCCACAATGTACAAATAACTATCAGTAAGACAGCATGAAGGATTTTTATCCCATCAACGAACACGTCACCATTGCTACCCTATTAGTAACACAGTTAACTATAAATCCAAGCAGTACTCTCTGGATCTTCCACAATGTACAAATAACTATCAGTAAGACAGCATGAAGGATTTTTATCCCATCAACGAACACGTCACCATTGCTACCTTATTAGTGACACAGTTAACTATAAATCTAAGAAGTACTCTCAGGACCTTCCACAATGTACAAATAACTATCAGTAAGACAGCATGAAGGATTTTCATCCGATCAACGAACACGTCACCATTGCTACCCTATTAGTTACACAGTTAACTATAAATCTAAGAAGTACTCTTTGGATCTTCCACAATGTACAAATAACTATCAGTAAGACAGCATGAAGGATTTTTATCCCATTAACGAACACGTCACCATTGCTATCCTATTAGTGACACAGTTAACTAAAAATCCAAGCAGTACTCTCTGGATCTTCCACAATGTACAAATAACTATCAGTAAGACAGCATGAAGGATTTTTATCCGATCAACGAACACGTCACCATTGCTACCCTATTAGTGACACAGTTAACTATAAATCCAAGCAGTACTCTCTGGATCTTCCACAATGTACAAATAACTATCAGTAAGAGAGCATGAAGGATTTTTATCCCATCAACGAACACGTCACCATTGCTACCCTATTAGTGACACAGTTAACTATAAATCCAAGCAGTACTCTCTGGATCTTCCACAATGTACAAATAACTATCAGTAAGACAGCATGAAGGATTTTTATCCGATCAACGAACACGTCACCATTGCTACCCTATTAGTGACACAGTTAACTATAAATCTAAGAAGTACTCTCTGGATCTTCCACAATGTACAAATAACTATCAGTAAGACAGCATGAAGGATTTTTATCCGATCAACGAACACGTCACCATTGCTACCCTATTAGTGACACAGTTAACTATAAACATAAGAAGTACTCTCTGGAACTTCCACAATGTACAAATAACTATCAGTAAGACAGCATGAAGGATTTTTATCCGATCAACGAACACGTCACCATTGCTACCCTATTAGTGACACGGTTAACTATAAACCTAAAAAGTACTCTCTGGATCTTCCACAATGTACAAATAGCTATCAGTAAGACAGCATGAAGGATTTGTATCCGATCAATGAACACGTGACCATTGCTACCCTATTAGTGACACAGTTAACTATAAATCTAAGAAGTACTCTCTGGATCTTCCACAATGTACAAATAACTATCAGTAAGACAGCATGAAGGATTTTTATCCGATCAACGATCACGTCACCATTGCTACCCTATTAGTGACACAGTTAACTATAAACCTAAGAAGTACTCTCTGGAACTTCCACAATGTACAAATAACTATCAGTAAGACAGCATGAAGGATTTTTATCCGATCAACGAACACGTCACCATTGCTACCCTATTAGTGACACAGTTAACTATAAACCTAAGAAGTACTCTCTGGATCTTCCCCAGTGTACAAATAACTATCAGTAAGACAGCATGAAGGATTTTCATCCGATCAACGTACACGTCACCATTGCTACCCTATTAGTGACACAGTTAACTATAAATCTAAGAAGTACTCTCAGGATCTTCCACAATGTACAAATAACTATCAGTAAGACAGCATGAAGGATTTTCATCCGATCAACGAACACGTCACCATTGCTACCCTATTAGTGACACAGTTAACCATAAATCTAAGAAGTACTCTCTGGATCTTCCACAATGTACAAATAACTATCAGTAAGACAGCATGAAGGATTTTTATCCCATCAACGAACACATCACCATTGCTACCCTATTAGTGACACAGTTAACTATAAATCCAAGCAGTACTCTCTGGATCTTCCACAATGTACAAATAACTATCAGTAAGACAGCATGAAGGATTTTTATCCGATCAACGAACACGTCACCATTGCTACCCTATTAGTGACACAGTTAACTATAAATCCAAGCAGTACTCTCAGGATCTTCCACAATGTACAAATAACTATCAGTAAGACAGCATGAAGGATTTTTATCCCATCAACGAACACGTCACCATTGCTACCCTATTAAAGACACAGTTAACTATAAATCTAAGAAGTACTCTCTGGATCTTCCACAATGTACAAATAACTATCAGTAAGACAGCATGAAGGATTTTTATCCCATCAACGAACACGTCACCATTGCTACCCTATTAGTGACACAGTTAACTATAAATCCAAGCAGTACTCTCAGGATCTTCCACAATGTACAAATAACTATCAGTAAGACAGCATGAAGGATTTTTATCCCATCAACGAACACGTCACCATTGCTACCCTATTAGTGACACAGTTAACTATAAATCTAAGAAGTACTCTCTGGATCTTCCACAATGTACAAATAACTATCAGTAAGACAGCATGAAGGATTTTCATCCGATCAACGATCACGTCACCATTGCTACCCTATTAGTGACACAGTTAACTATAAATCTAAGAAGTACTCTCTGGATCTTCCACAATGTACAAATAACTATCAGTAAGACAGCATGAAGGATTTTCATCCGATCAACGAACACGTCACCATTGCTACCCTATTAGTGACACAGTTAACTATAAATCTAAGAAGTACTCTCTGGATCTTCCACAATGTACAAATAACTATCAGTAAGACACCATGAAGGATTTTCATCCGATCAACGAACACGTCACCATTACTACCCTATTAGTGACACAGTTAACTATAAATCTAAGAAGTACTCTCAGGATCTTCCACAATGTACAAATAACTATCAGTAAGACAGCATGAAGGATTTTCATCCGATCAACGAACACGTCACCATTGCTACCCTATTAGTGACACAGTTAACTATAAATCTAAGAAGTACTCTCTGGATCTTCCACAATGTACAAATAACTATCAGTAAGACAGCATGAAGGATTTTCATCCGATCAACGTACACGTCACCATTGCTACCCTATTAGTGACACAGTTAACTATAAATCTAAGAAGTACTCTCAGGATCTTCCACAATGTACAAATAACTATCAGTAAGACAGCATGAAGGATTTTCATCCGATCAACGAACACGTCACCATTGCTACCCTATTAGTGACACAGTTAACCATAAATCTAAGAAGTACTCTCTGGATCTTCCACAATGTACAAATAACTATCAGTAAGACAGCATGAAGGATTTTTATCCCATCAACGAACACGTCACCATTGCTACCCTATTAGTGACACAGTTAACTATAAATCCAAGCAGTACTCTCTGGATCTTCCACAATGTACAAATAACTATCAGTAAGACAGCATGAAGGATTTTTATCCGATCAACGAACACGTCACCATTGCTACCCTATTAGTGACACAGTTAACTATAAATCCAAGCAGTACTCTCAGGATCTTCCACAATGTACAAATAACTATCAGTAAGACAGCATGAAGGATTTTTATCCCATCAACGAACACGTCACCATTGCTACCCTATTAAAGACACAGTTAACTATAAATCTAAGAAGTACTCTCTGGATCTTCCACAATGTACAAATAACTATCAGTAAGACAGCATGAAGGATTTTTATCCCATCAACGAACACGTCACCATTGCTACCCTATTAGTGACACAGTTAACTATAAATCCAAGCAGTACTCTCAGGATCTTCCACAATGTACAAATAACTATCAGTAAGACAGCATGAAGGATTTTTATCCCATCAACGAACACGTCAACATTGCTACCCTATTAGTGACACAGTTAACTATAAATCTAAGAAGTACTCTCTGGATCTTCCACAATGTACAAATAACTATCAGTAAGACAGCATGAAGGATTTTCATCCGATCAACGATCACGTCACCATTGCTACCCTATTAGTGACACAGTTAACTATAAATCTAAGAAGTACTCTCTGGATCTTCCACAATGTACAAATAACTATCAGTAAGACAGCATGAAGGATTTTCATCCGATCAACGAACACGTCACCATTGCTACCCTATTAGTGACACAGTTAACTATAAATCTAAGAAGTACTCTCTGGATCTTCCACAATGTACAAATAACTATCAGTAAGACACCATGAAGGATTTTCATCCGATCAACGAACACGTCACCATTACTACCCTATTAGTGACACAGTTAACTATAAATCTAAGAAGTACTCTCAGGATCTTCCACAATGTACAAATAACTATCAGTAAGACAGCATGAAGGATTTTCATCCGATCAACGAACACGTCACCATTGCTACCCTATTAGTGACACAGTTAACTATAAATCTAAGAAGTACTCTCTGGATCTTCCACAATGTACAAATAACTATCAGTAAGACAGCATGAAGGATTTTTATCCGATCAACGAACACGTCACCATTGCTACCCTATTGGTGACACAGTTAACTATAAATCCATCAGTACTCTCTGGATCTTCCACAATGTACAAATAACTATCAGTAAGACAGCATGAAGGATTTTTATCCCATCAACGAACACGTCACCATTGCTCCCCTATTAGTGACACAGTTAACTATAAATCCAAGCAGTACTCTCTGGATCTTCCACAATGTACAAATAACTATCAGTAAGACAGCATGAAGGATTTTTATCCGATCAACGAACACGTCACCATTGCTACCCTATTAGTGACACAGTTAACTATAAATCCAAGCAGTACTCTCAGGATCTTCCACAATGTACAAATAACTATCAGTAAGACAGCATGAAGGATTTTTATCCCATCAACGAACACGTCACCATTGCTACCCTATTAAAGACACAGTTAACTATAAATCTAAGAAGTACTCTCTGGATCTTCCACAATGTGCAAATAACTATCAGTAAGACAGCATGAAGGATTTTTATCCGATCAACGAACACGTCACCATTGCTACCCTATTAGTGACACAGTTAACTATAAATCCAAGCAGTACTCTCTGGATCTTCCACAATGTACAAATAACTATCAGTAAGACAACATGAAGGATTTTTATCCCATCAACGAACACGTCACCATTGCTACCCTATTAGTGACACAGTTAACTATAAATCCAAGCAATACTCTCTGGATCTTCCACAATGTACAAATAACTATCAGTAAGACAGCATGAAGGATTTTTATCCGATCAACGAATACGTCACCATTGCTACCCTATTAGTGACACAGTTAACTATAAATCTAAGAAGTACTCTATGGATCTTCCACAATGTACAAATAACTATCAGTAAGACAGCATGAAGGATTTTTATCCGATCAACGAACACGTCACCATTGCTACCCTATTAGTGACACAGTTAACTATAAATCCAAGCAGTACTCTCTGGATCTTCCACAATGTACAAATAACTATCAGTAAGACAGCATGAAGGATTTTTATCCCATCAACGAACACGTCACCATTGCTACCCTATTAGTGACACAGTTAACTATAAATCCAAGCAGTACTCTCTGGATCTTCCACAATGTACAAATAACTATCAGTAAGACAGCATGAAGGATTTTTATCCCATCAACGAACACGTCACCATTGCTACCCTATTAGTGACACAGTTAACTATAAATCTAAGAAGTACTCTCAGGATCTTCCACAATGTACAAATAACTATCAGTAAGACAGCATGAAGGATTTTTATCCGATCAACGAACACGTCACCATTGCTACCCTATTAGTGACACAGTTAACTATAAACATAAGAAGTACTCTCTGGAACTTCCACAATGTACAAATAACTATCAGTAAGACAGCATGAAGGATTTTTATCCGATCAACGAACACGTCACCATTGCTACCCTATTAGTGACACAGTTAACTATAAATCTAAGAAGTACTCTCTGGATCTTCCACAATGTACAAATAACTATCAGTAAGACAGCATGAAGGATTTTCATCCGATCAACGAACACGTCACCATTGCTACCCTATTAGTGACACAGTTAACTATAAATCTAAGAAGTACTCTCAGGATCTTCCACAATGTACAAATAACTATCAGTAAGACAGCATGAAGGATTTTCATCCGATCAACGAACACGTCACCATTGCTACCCTATTAGTGACACAGTTAACTATAAATCTAAGAAGTACTCTCTGGATCTTCCACAATGTACAAATAACTATCAGTAAGACACCATGAAGGATTTTCATCCGATCAACGAACACGTCACCATTGCTACCCTATTAGTGACACAGTTAACTATAAATCTAAGAAGTACTCTCTGGATCTTCCACAATGTACAAATAACTATCAGTAAGACAGCATGAAGGATTTTCATCCGATCAACGTACACGTCACCATTGCTACCCTATTAGTGACACAGTTAACTATAAATCTAAGAAGTACTCTCAGGATCTTCCACAATGTACAAATAACTATCAGTAAGACAGCATGAAGAATTTTCATCCGATCAACGAACACGTCACCATTGCTACCCTATTAGTGACACAGTTAACCATAAATCTAAGAAGTACTCTCTGGATCTTCCACAATGTACAAATAACTATCAGTAAGACAGCATGAAGGATTTTTATCCCATCAACGAACACGTCACCATTGCTACCCTATTAGTGACACAGTTAACTATAAATCCAAGCAGTACTCTCTGGATCTTCCACAATGTACAAATAACTATCAGTAAGACAGCATGAAGGATTTTTATCCGATCAACGAACACGTCACCATTGCTACCCTATTAGTGACACAGTTAACTATAAATCCAAGCAGTACTCTCTGGATCTTCCACAATGTACAAATAACTATCAGTAAGACAGCATGAAGGATTTTTATCCCATCAACGAACACGTCACCATTGCTACCCTATTAGTGACACAGTTAACTATAAATCCAAGCAGTACTCTCAGGATCTTCCACAATGTACAAATAACTATCAGTAAGACAGCATGAAGGATTTTTATCCCATCAACGAACACGTCACCATTGCTACCCTATTAGTGACACAGTTAACTATAAATCTAAGAAGTACTCTCTGGATCTTCCACAATGTACAAATAACTATCAGTAAGACAGCATGAAGGATTTTCATCCGATCAACGATCACGTCACCATTGCTACCCTATTAGTGACACAGTTAACTATAAATCTAAGAAGTACTCTCTGGATCTTCCACACAAATAACTATCAGTAAGACAGCATGAAGGATTTTCATCCGATCAACGAACACGTCACCATTGCTACCCTATTAGTGACACAGTTAACTATAAATCTAAGAAGTACTCTCTGGATCTTCCACAATGTACAAATAACTATCAGTAAGACACCATGAAGGATTTTCATCCGATCAACGAACACGTCACCATTACTACCCTATTAGTGACACAGTTAACTATAAATCTAAGAAGTACTCTCAGGATCTTCCACAATGTACAAATAACTATCAGTAAGACAGCATGAAGGATTTTCATCCGATCAACGAACACGTCACCATTGCTACCCTATTAGTGACACAGTTAACTATAAATCTAAGAAGTACTCTCTGGATCTTCCACAATGTACAAATAACTATCAGTAAGACAGCATGAAGGATTTTTATCCGATCAACGAACACGTCACCATTGCTACCCTATTGGTGACACAGTTAACTATAAATCCATCAGTACTCTCTGGATCTTCCACAATGTACAAATAACTATCAGTAAGACAGCATGAAGGATTTTTATCCCATCAACGAACACGTCACCATTGCTACCCTATTAGTGACACAGTTAACTATAAATCCAAGCAGTACTCTCTGGATCTTCCACAATGTACAAATAACTATCAGTAAGACAGCATGAAGGATTTTTATCCGATCAACGAACACGTCACCATTGCTACCCTATTAGTGACACAGTTAACTATAAATCCAAGCAGTACTCTCAGGATCTTCCACAATGTACAAATAACTATCAGTAAGACAGCATGAAGGATTTTTATCCCATCAACGAACACGTCACCATTGCTACCCTATTAAAGACACAGTTAACTATAAATCTAAGAAGTACTCTCTGGATCTTCCACAATGTGCAAATAACTATCAGTAAGACAGCATGAAGGATTTTTATCCGATCAACGAACACGTCACCATTGCTACCCTATTAGTGACACAGTTAACTATAAATCCAAGCAGTACTCTCTGGATCTTCCACAATGTACAAATAACTATCAGTAAGACAACATGAAGGATTTTTATCCCATCAACGAACACGTCACCATTGCTACCCTATTAGTGACACAGTTAACTATAAATCCAAGCAATACTCTCTGGATCTTCCACAATGTACAAATAACTATCAGTAAGACAGCATGAAGGATTTTTATCCGATCAACGAATACGTCACCATTGCTACCCTATTAGTGACACAGTTAACTATAAATCTAAGAAGTACTCTATGGATCTTCCACAATGTACAAATAACTATCAGTAAGACAGCATGAAGGATTTTTATCCGATCAACGAACACGTCACCATTGCTACCCTATTAGTGACACAGTTAACTATAAATCCAAGCAGTACTCTCTGGATCTTCCACAATGTACAAATAACTATCAGTAAGACAGCATGAAGGATTTTTATCCCATCAACGAACACGTCACCATTGCTACCCTATTAGTGACACAGTTAACTATAAATCCAAGCAGTACTCTCTGGATCTTCCACAATGTACAAATAACTATCAGTAAGACAGCATGAAGGATTTTTATCCCATCAACGAACACGTCACCATTGCTACCCTATTAGTGACACAGTTAACTATAAATCTAAGAAGTACTCTCAGGATCTTCCACAATGTACAAATAACTATCAGTAAGACAGCATGAAGGATTTTTATCCGATCAACGAACACGTCACCATTGCTACCCTATTAGTGACACAGTTAACTATAAACATAAGAAGTACTCTCTGGAACTTCCACAATGTACAAATAACTATCAGTAAGACAGCATGAAGGATTTTTATCCGATCAACGAACACGTCACCATTGCTACCCTATTAGTGACACAGTTAACTATAAATCTAAGAAGTACTCTCTGGATCTTCCACAATGTACAAATAACTATCAGTAAGACAGCATGAAGGATTTTCATCCGATCAACGAACACGTCACCATTGCTACCCTATTAGTGACACAGTTAACTATAAATCTAAGAAGTACTCTCAGAATCTTCCACAATGTACAAATAACTATCAGTAAGACAGCATGAAGGATTTTCATCCGATCAACGAACACGTCACCATTGCTACCCTATTAGTGACACAGTTAACTATAAATCTAAGAAGTACTCTCTGGATCTTCCACAATGTACAAATAACTATCAGTAAGACAGCATGAAGGATTATTATCCCATCAACGAACACGTCACCATTGCTATCCTATTAGTGACACAGTTAACTATAAATCCAAGCAGTACTCTCTGGATCTTCCACAATGTACAAATAACTATCAGTAAGACAGCATGAAGGATTTTTATCCCATCAACGAACACGTCACCATTGCTACCCTATTAGTGACACAGTTAACTATAAATCCAAGCAGTACTCTCTGGATCTTCCACAATGTACAAATAACTATCAGTAAGACAGCATGAAGGATTTTTATCCCATCAACGAACACGTCACCATTGCTACCCTATTAGTGACACAGTTAACTATAAATCCAAGCAGTACTCTCTGGATCTTCCACAATGTACAAATAACTATCAGTAAGACAGCATGAAGGATTTTTATCCCATCAACGAACACGTCACCATTGCTACCTTATTAGTGACACAGTTAACTATAAATCTAAGAAGTACTCTCAGGATCTTCCACAATGTACAAATAACTATCAGTAAGACAGCATGAAGGATTTTCATCCGATCAACGAACACGTCACCATTGCTACCCTATTAGTGACACAGTTAACTATAAATCAAAGAAGTACTCTCTGGATCTTCCACAATGTACAAATAACTATCAGTAAGACAGCATGAAGGATTTTTATCCCATCAACGAACACGTCACCATTGCTACCCTATTAGTGACACAGTTAACTATAAATCCAAGCAGTACTCTCTGGATCTTCCACAATGTACAAATAACTATCAGTAAGACAGCATGAAGGATTTTTATCCCATCAACGAACACGTCACCATTGCTACCTTATTAGTGACACAGTTAACTATAAATCTAAGAAGTACTCTCAGGATCTTCCACAATGTACAAATAACTATCAGTAAGACAGCATGAAGGATTTTCATCCGATCAACGAACACGTCACCATTGCTACCCTATTAGTGACACAGTTAACTATAAATCTAAGAAGTACTCTCTGGATCTTCCACAATGTACAAATAACTATCAGTAAGACAGCATGAAGGATTTTTATCCCATCAACGAACACGTCACGATTGCTATCCTATTAGTGACACAGTTAACTATAAATCCAAGCAGTACTCTCTGGATCTTCCACAATGTACAAATAACTATCAGTAAGACAGCATGAAGGATTTTTATCCCATCAACGAACACGTCACCATTGCTACCCTATTAGTGACACAGTTAACTATAAATCCAAGCAGTACTTTCTGGATCTTCCACAATGTACAAATAACTATCAGTAAGACAGCATGAAGGATTTTTATCCCATCAACGAACACGTCACCATTGCTACCCTATTAGTGACACAGTTAACTATAAATCTAAGAAGTACTCTCTGGATCTTCCACAATGTACAAATAACTATCAGTAAGACAGCATGAAGGATTTTCATCCGATCAACGAACACGTCACCATTGCTACCCTATTAGTGACACAGTTAACTATAAATCTAAGAAGTACTCTCTGGATCTTCCACAATGTACAAATAACTATCAGTAAGACAGCATGAAGGATTTTCATCCGATCAACGAACACGTCACCATTGCTACCCTATTAGTGACACAGTTAACTATAAATCTAAGAAGTACTCTCAGGATCCTCCACAATGTACAAATAACTATCAGTAAGACAGCATGAAGGATTTTCATCCGATCAACGAACACGTCACCATTGCTACCCTATTAGTGACACAGTTAACTATAAATCTAAGAAGTACTCTCTGGATCTTCCACAATGTACAAATAACTATCAGTAAGACAGCATGAAGGATTTTTATCCCATCAACGAACACGTCACCATTGCTACTCTATTAGTGACACAGTTAACTATAAATCCAAGCAGTACTCTCTGGATCTTCCACAATGTACAAATAACTATCAGTAAGACAGCATGAAGGATTTTTATCCCATCAACGAACACGTCACCATTGCTACCCTATTAGTGACACAGTTAACTATAAATCTAAGAAGTACTCTCAGGATCTTCCACAATGTACAAATAACTATCAGTAAGACAGCATGAAGGATTTTTATCCGATCAACGAACACGTCACCATTGCTACCCTATTAGTGACACAGTTAACTATAAACATAAGAAGTACTCTCTGGAACTTCCACAATGTACAAATAACTATCAGTAAGACAGCATGAAGGATTTTTATCCGATCAACGAACACGTCACCATTGCTACCCTATTAGTGACACAGTTAACTATAAATCTAAGAAGTACTCTCTGGATCTTCCACAATGTACAAATAACTATCAGTAAGACAGCATGAAGGATTTTCATCCGATCAACGAACACGTCACCATTGCTACCCTATTAGTGACACAGTTAACTATAAATCTAAGAAGTACTCTCAGGATCTTCCACAATGTACAAATAACTATCAGTAAGACAGCATGAAGGATTTTCATCCGATCAACGAACACGTCACCATTGCTACCCTATTAGTGACACAGTTAACTATAAATCTAAGAAGTACTCTCTGGATCTTCCACAATGTACAAATAACTATCAGTAAGACACCATGAAGGATTTTCATCCGATCAACGAACACGTCACCATTGCTACCCTATTAGTGACACAGTTAACTATAAATCTAAGAAGTACTCTCTGGATCTTCCACAATGTACAAATAACTATCAGTAAGACAGCATGAAGGATTTTCATCCGATCAACGTACACGTCACCATTGCTACCCTATTAGTGACACAGTTAACTATAAATCTAAGAAGTACTCTCAGGATCTTCCACAATGTACAAATAACTATCAGTAAGACAGCATGAAGAATTTTCATCCGATCAACGAACACGTCACCATTGCTACCCTATTAGTGACACAGTTAACCATAAATCTAAGAAGTACTCTCTGGATCTTCCACAATGTACAAATAACTATCAGTAAGACAGCATGAAGGATTTTTATCCCATCAACGAACACGTCACCATTGCTACCCTATTAGTGACACAGTTAACTATAAATCCAAGCAGTACTCTCTGGATCTTCCACAATGTACAAATAACTATCAGTAAGACAGCATGAAGGATTTTTATCCGATCAACGAACACGTCACCATTGCTACCCTATTAGTGACACAGTTAACTATAAATCCAAGCAGTACTCTCTGGATCTTCCACAATGTACAAATAACTATCAGTAAGACAGCATGAAGGATTTTTATCCCATCAACGAACACGTCACCATTGCTACCCTATTAGTGACACAGTTAACTATAAATCCAAGCAGTACTCTCAGGATCTTCCACAATGTACAAATAACTATCAGTAAGACAGCATGAAGGATTTTTATCCCATCAACGAACACGTCACCATTGCTACCCTATTAGTGGCACAGTTAACTATAAATCTAAGAAGTACTCTCTGGATCTTCCACAATGTACAAATAACTATCAGTAAGACAGCATGAAGGATTTTCATCCGATCAACGATCACGTCACCATTGCTACCCTATTAGTGACACAGTTAACTATAAATCTAAGAAGTACTCTCTGGATATTCCACAATGTACAAATAACTATCAGTAAGACAGCATGAAGGATTTTCATCCGATCAACGAACACGTCACCATTGCTACCCTATTAGTGACACAGTTAACTATAAATCTAAGAAGTACTCTCTGGATCTTCCACAATGTACAAATAACTATCAGTAAGACACCATGAAGGATTTTCATCCGATCAACGAACACGTCACCATTACTACCCTATTAGTGACACAGTTAACTATAAATCTAAGAAGTACTCTCAGGATCTTCCACAATGTACAAATAACTATCAGTAAGACAGCATGAAGGATTTTCATCCGATCAACGAACACGTCACCATTGCTACCCTATTAGTGACACAGTTAACTATAAATCTAAGAAGTACTCTCTGGATCTTCCACAATGTACAAATAACTATCAGTAAGACAGCATGAAGGATTTTTATCCGATCAACGAACACGTCACCATTGCTACCCTATTGGTGACACAGTTAACTATAAATCCATCAGTACTCTCTGGATCTTCCACAATGTACAAATAACTATCAGTAAGACAGCATGAAGGATTTTTATCCCATCAACGAACACGTCACCATTGCTACCCTATTAAAGACACAGTTAACTATAAATCTAAGAAGTACTCTCTGGATCTTCCACAATGTGCAAATAACTATCAGTAAGACAGCATGAAGGATTTTTATCCGATCAACGAACACGTCACCATTGCTACCCTATTAGTGACACAGTTAACTATAAATCCAAGCAGTACTCTCTGGATCTTCCACAATGTACAAATAACTATCAGTAAGACAACATGAAGGATTTTTATCCCATCAACGAACACGTCACCATTGCTACCCTATTAGTGACACAGTTAACTATAAATCCAAGCAATACTCTCTGGATCTTCCACAATGTACAAATAACTATCAGTAAGACAGCATGAAGGATTTTTATCCGATCAACGAATACGTCACCATTGCTACCCTATTAGTGACACAGTTAACTATAAATCTAAGAAGTACTCTATGGATCTTCCACAATGTACAAATAACTATCAGTAAGACAGCATGAAGGATTTTTATCCGATCAACGAACACGTCACCATTGCTACCCTATTAGTGACACAGTTAACTATAAATCCAAGCAGTACTCTCTGGATCTTCCACAATGTACAAATAACTATCAGTAAGACAGCATGAAGGATTTTTATCCCATCAACGAACACGTCACCATTGCTACCCTATTAGTGACACAGTTAACTATAAATCCAAGCAGTACTCTCTGGATCTTCCACAATGTACAAATAACTATCAGTAAGACAGCATGAAGGATTTTTATCCCATCAACGAACACGTCACCATTGCTACCCTATTAGTGACACAGTTAACTATAAATCTAAGAAGTACTCTCAGGATCTTCCACAATGTACAAATAACTATCAGTAAGACAGCATGAAGGATTTTTATCCGATCAACGAACACGTCACCATTGCTACCCTATTAGTGACACAGTTAACTATAAACATAAGAAGTACTCTCTGGAACTTCCACAATGTACAAATAACTATCAGTAAGACAGCATGAAGGATTTTTATCCGATCAACGAACACGTCACCATTGCTACCCTATTAGTGACACAGTTAACTATAAATCTAAGAAGTACTCTCTGGATCTTCCACAATGTACAAATAACTATCAGTAAGACAGCATGAAGGATTTTCATCCGATCAACGAACACGTCACCATTGCTACCCTATTAGTGACACAGTTAACTATAAATCTAAGAAGTACTCTCAGAATCTTCCACAATGTACAAATAACTATCAGTAAGACAGCATGAAGGATTTTCATCCGATCAACGAACACGTCACCATTGCTACCCTATTAGTGACACAGTTAACTATAAATCTAAGAAGTACTCTCTGGATCTTCCACAATGTACAAATAACTATCAGTAAGACAGCATGAAGGATTTTTATCCCATCAACGAACACGTCACCATTGCTATCCTATTAGTGACACAGTGAACTATAAATCCAAGCAGTACTCTCTGGATCTTCCACAATGTACAAATAACTATCAGTAAGACAGCATGAAGGATTTTTATCCCATCAACGAACACGTCACCATTGCTACCCTATTAGTGACACAGTTAACTATAAATCCAAGCAGTACTCTCTGGATCTTCCACAATGTACAAATAACTATCAGTAAGACAGCATGAAGGATTTTTATCCCATCAACGAACACGTCACCATTGCTACCCTATTAGTGACACAGTTAACTATAAATCCAAGCAGTACTCTCTGGATCTTCCACAATGTACAAATAACTATCAGTAAGACAGCATGAAGGATTTTTATCCCATCAACGAACACGTCACCATTGCTACCTTATTAGTGACACAGTTAACTATAAATCTAAGAAGTACTCTCAGGATCTTCCACAATGTACAAATAACTATCAGTAAGACAGCATGAAGGATTTTCATCCGATCAACGAACACGTTACCATTGCTACCCTATTAGTGACACAGTTAACTATAAATCAAAGAAGTACTCTCTGGATCTTCCACAATGTACAAATAACTATCAGTAAGACAGCATGAAGGATTTTTATCCCATCAACGAACACGTCACCATTGCTACCCTATTAGTGACACAGTTAACTATAAATCCAAGCAGTACTCTCTGGATCTTCCACAATGTACAAATAACTATCAGTAAGACAGCATGAAGGATTTTTATCCCATCAACGAACACGTCACCATTGCTACCTTATTAGTGACACAGTTAACTATAAATCTAAGAAGTACTCTCAGGATCTTCCACAATGTACAAATAACTATCAGTAAGACAGCATGAAGGATTTTCATCCGATCAACGAACACGTCACCATTGCTACCCTATTAGTGACACAGTTAACTATAAATCTAAGAAGTACTCTCTGGATCTTCCACAATGTACAAATAACTATCAGTAAGACAGCATGAAGGATTTTTATCCCATCAACGAACACGTCACCATTGCTATCCTATTAGTGACACAGTTAACTATAAATCCAAGCAGTACTCTCTGGATCTTCCACAATGTACAAATAACTATCAGTAAGACAGCATGAAGGATTTTTATCCCATCAACGAACACGTCACCATTGCTACCCTATTAGTGACACAGTTAACTATAAATCCAAGCAGTACTCTCTGGATCTTCCACAATGTACAAATAACTATCAGTAAGACAGCATGAAGGATTTTTATCCCATCAACGAACACGTCACCATTGCTACCCTATTAGTGACACAGTTAACTATAAATCTAAGAAGTACTCTCTGGATCTTCCACAATGTACAAATAACTATCAGTAAGACAGCATGAAGGATTTTCATCCGATCAACGAACACGTCACCATTGCTACCCTATTAGTGACACAGTTAACTATAAATCTAAGAAGTACTCTCTGGATCTTCCACAATGTACAAATAACTATCAGTAAGACAGCATGAAGGATTTTCATCCGATCAACGAACACGTCACCATTGCTACCCTATTAGTGACACAGTTAACTATAAATCTAAGAAGTACTCTCAGGATCCTCCACAATGTACAAATAACTATCAGTAAGACAGCATGAAGGATTTTCATCCGATCAACGAACACGTCACCATTGCTACCCTATTAGTGACACAGTTAACTATAAATCTAAGAAGTACTCTCTG
This sequence comes from Prosapia bicincta, assembly GCA_036971475.1. NCBI lineage: Eukaryota > Metazoa > Arthropoda > Insecta > Hemiptera > Cercopidae > Prosapia > Prosapia bicincta. Next base: position 8,403,776 of record JBAIZL010000002.1, read on the forward strand.
GATCTTCCACAATGTACAAATAACTATCAGTAAGACAGCATGAAGGATTTTTATCCCATCAACGAACACGTCACCATTGCTACTCTATTAGTGACACAGTTAACTATAAATCCAAGCAGTACTCTCTGGATCTTCCACAATGTACAAATAACTATCAGTAAGACAGCATGAAGGATTTTTATCCGATCAACGAACACGTCACCATTGCTACCCGATTAGTGACACAGTTAACTATAAATCCAAGCAGTACTCTCAGGATCTTCCACAATGTACAAATAACTATCAGTAAGACAGCATGAAGGATTTTTATCCCATCAACGAACACGTCACCATTGCTACCCTATTAGTGACACAGTTAACTATAAATCCAAGCAGTACTATCAGGATCTTCCACAATGTACAAATAACTATCAGTAAGACAGCATGAAGGATTTTCATCCGATCAACGAACACGTCACCATTGCTACCCTATTAGTGACACAGTTAACTATAAATCCAAGCAGTACTCTCTGGATCTTCCACAATGTACAAGAGATGTGAGCCAGTAACTATAAAATCCTAGAGGCGCACTCGGAATCTGACAATAGGATTGTAAGAGCTATCATTAAAACGGTCACAGGGCTTACAAAGGACGTCTGAGCCAGTAATTGTAAATTCTTAGAGGTACAATCGGTTTCTGACAATAAGGTTGTAACAGCTATACTTAAAACGGCCATAGGCCTTAATAAAAGAGATGTGAGCCAGTTAGTTATTATATCTAAGAGGCACACTCGGAATCTGACAATAGGATTGTAAGAGCTATCATTAAAACGGCCACTAAGACTTACAAAAGAGATGTGAGCCAGTAACTCTAAATTCTTAGAGGCACACTCGGAATCTGACAATAGGATTGTAAGAACTATCATTAAAACGGTCACAGGGCTTACAAAGGACGTCTGACCCAGTAATTGTAAATTCTTAGAGGCACACTCGGAATCTGACAATAGGGTTGTAAGAGCTATAATTAAAACGGCCACCAGGATTTACAAAAGAGATGTGAGCCAGTAACTATAAAATCTTAGAGGTACAATCGGTTTCTGACAATAAGGTTGTAACAGCTATACTTAAAACTGCCATAGGTCTTAATAAAAGAGATGTGAGCCAGTTAGTTATTATATCTAAGAGGCACACTCTGAATATGACAATAGGATTGTAAGGGCTATCATTAAAACTGTCACCAGGACTTACAAAAGAGATGTGAGACAGTAACTCTAAATTCTTAGAGGCTCACTCGGAATCTGACAATAGGGTTGTAAGAGCTATAATTAAAACGGCCACCAGGATTTACAAAAGAGATGTGAGCCAGTAACTATAAAATCTTAGAGGTACAGTCTGGATCGGAAAGGGTGGTTGTAAGAGCTATCATTAAAACGGCCACAGGGCTTACAAAGGACGTCTGAGCCAGTAATTGTAAATTCTTAGAGGTACAATCGGTTTCTGACAATAAGGTTGTAACAGCTATACTTAAAACGGCCACAGGTCTTAATAAAAGAGATGTGAGCCAGTTAGTTATTATATCTAAGAGGCACACTCGGAATCTGACAATAGGATTGTAAGAGCTATCATTAAAACGGCCACTAAGACTTACAAAAGAGATGTGAGCCAGTAACTCTAAATTCTTAGAGGCACACTCGGAATCTGACAATAGGATTGTAAGAGCTATAATTAAAACGGTCACCAGGACTTACAAAAGAGATGTGAGACAGTAACTCTAAATTCTTAGAGGCGCACTCGGAATCTGACAATAGGGTTGTAAGAGCTATAATTAAAACTGTCACCAGGACTTACAAAAGAGATGTGAGACAGTAACTCTAAATTCTTAGAGGCGCACTCGGAATCTGACAATAGGGTTGTAAGAGCTATAATTAAAACGGTCACCAGGACTTACAAAAGAGATGTGAGCCAGTAACTCTAAATTCTTAGAGGCACACTCGGAATCTGACAATAGGATTGTAAGAGCTATCATTAAAACGGCCACTAAGACTTTCAAAAGAGATGTGAGCCAGTAACTATAAAATCTAAGAGGTACAGTCGGGATCGGAAAGGGTGATTGTAAGAGCTATAATTAAAACGGTCACCAGGACTTACAAAAGAGATGTGAGCCCGTAACTCTAAATTCTTAGAGGCACACTCGGAATCTGACAATAGGATTGTAAGAGCTATCATTAAAACAATCACCAGGACTTACAAAAGAGATGCGAGCCAGTAACTCTAAATTCTTAGAAGTACAATCGGTTTCTGACAATAGGGTTGTGAGAGCTATCATTAAAACTGTCACCAGGACTTACAAAAGAGATGTGAGCCAGTAACTCTTAATTCTTAGAGGCACACTCGGAATCTGGCAATAGGATTGTAAGAGCTATCATTAAAACGGCCACCAGGACTTACAAAAGAGATGCGAGCCAGTAACTCTAAATTCTTAGAGGCACACTCGGAATCTGACAATAGGATTGTAAGAGCTATCATTAAAACGGTCACCAGGACTTACAAAAGAGATGTGAGCCAGTAACTCTAAATTCTTAGAGGCACACTCGGAATCTGACAATAGGATTGTAAGAGCTATCATTAAAACGGTCATCAGGACTTACAAAAGAGATGTGAGCCAGTAACTCTAAATTCTTAGAGACACACTCGGAATCTGACAATAGGATTGTAAGAGCTATCATTAAAACGGCCACTAAGACTTTCAAAAGAGATGTGAGCCAGTAACTATAAAATCTTAAGAGGTACAGTCGGGATCGGAAAGGGTGATTGTAAGAGCTATCATTAAAACGGTCACCAGCACTTACAAAAGAGATGCGAGCCAGTAACTCTAAATTCCTAGAGGCACACTCAGAATCTGACAATAGGATTGTAAGAGCTATCATTAAAACGGTCACCAGGACTTACAAAAGAGATGTCAGCCAGTAACTCTAAATTGTTAGAAGCACACTCGGAATCTGACAATAGGATTGTAAGAGCTATCATTAAAACGGCCACTAAGACTTACAAAAGAGATGTGAGCCAGTAACTCTAAAATCTTACAGGTACATTCGGGATCGGAAAGGGTGATTGTAAGAGCTATCATTAAAACGGCCACTAAGACTTACAAAAGAGATGTGAGCCAGTAACTCTAAAATCTTGCAGGTACATTCGGGATCGGAAAGGGTGATTGTAAGAGCTATCATTAAAACGGTCACAGGGCTTACAAAGGACGTCTGAGCCAGTAATTGTAAATTCTTAGAGGTACAATCGGTTTCTGACAATAAGATTGTAACAGCTATACTTAGAACGGCCACAGGTCTTAATAAAAGAGATGTGAGCCAGTTAGTTATTATATCTAAGAGGCACACTCTGAATATGACAATAGAATTGTAAGAGCTATAATTAAAACGGTCACCAGGACTTACAAAAGAGATGTGAGACAGTAACTCTAAATTCTTAGAGGCGCACTCGGAATCTGACAATAGGGTTGTAAGAGCTATAATTAAAACTGTCACCAGGACTTACAAAAGAGATGTGAGACAGTAACTCTAAATTCTTAGAGGCGCACTCGGAATCTGACAATAGGGTTGTAAGAGCTATAATTAAAACGGTCACCAGGACTTACAAAAGAGATGTGAGCCAGTAACTCTAAATTCTTAGAGGCACACTCGGAATCTGACAATAGGATTGTAAGAGCTATCATTAAAACGGCCACTAAGACTTTCAAAAGAGATGTGAGCCAGTAACTATAAAATCTAAGAGGTACAGTCGGGATCGGAAAGGGTGATTGTAAGAGCTATAATTAAAACGGTCACCAGGACTTACAAAAGAGATGTGAGCCCGTAACTCTAAATTCTTAGAGGCACACTCGGAATCTGACAATAGGATTGTAAGAGCTATCATTAAAACAATCACCAGGACTTACAAAAGAGATGCGAGCCAGTAACTCTAAATTCTTAGAAGTACAATCGGTTTCTGACAATAGGGTTGTGAGAGCTATCATTAAAACTGTCACCAGGACTTACAAAAGAGATGTGAGCCAGTAACTCTTAATTCTTAGAGGCACACTCGGAATCTGGCAATAGATTGTAAGAGCTATCATTAAAACGGCCACCAGGACTTACAAAAGAGATGCGAGCCAGTAACTCTAAATTCTTAGAGGCACACTCGGAATCTGACAATAGGATTGTAAGAGCTATCATTAAAACGGTCACCAGGACTTACAAAAGAGATGTGAGCCAGTAACTCTAAATTCTTAGAGGCACACTCGGAATCTGACAATAGGATTGTAAGAGCTATCATTAAAACGGTCACCAGGACTTACAAAAGAGATGTGAGCCAGTAACTCTAAATTCTTAGAGACACACTCGGAATCTGACAATAGGATTGTAAGAGCTATCATTAAAACGGCCACTAAGACTTTCAAAAGAGATGTGAGCCAGTAACTATAAAATCTTAAGAGGTACAGTCGGGATCGGAAAGGGTGATTGTAAGAGCTATCATTAAAACGGTCACCAGCACTTACAAAAGAGATGCGAGCCAGTAACTCTAAATTCCTAGAGGCACACTCAGAATCTGACAATAGGATTGTAAGAGCTATCATTAAAACGGTCACCAGGACTTACAAAAGAGATGTCAGCCAGTAACTCTAAATTGTTAGAAGCACACTCGGAATCTGACAATAGGATTGTAAGAGCTATCATTAAAACGGCCACTAAGACTTACAAAAGAGATGTGAGCCAGTAACTCTAAAATCTTACAGGTACATTCGGGATCGGAAAGGGTGATTGTAAGAGCTATCATTAAAACGGCCACTAAGACTTACAAAAGAGATGTGAGCCAGTAACTCTAAAATCTTGCAGGTACATTCGGGATCGGAAAGGGTGATTGTAAGAGCTATCATTAAAACGGTCACAGGGCTTACAAAGGACGTCTGAGCCAGTAATTGTAAATTCTTAGAGGTACAATCGGTTTCTGACAATAAGATTGTAACAGCTATACTTAGAACGGCCACAGGTCTTAATAAAAGAGATGTGAGCCAGTTAGTTATTATATCTAAGAGGCACACTCTGAATATGACAATAGGGTTTTAAGAGGTATCCTTACAACATCAACTAGTGGTGCTAAGTAAAACATGAACTAGGTTTCAAAAAGAGGTGGGAGCCAGTTAACTATAAAACATTATAATAAACCCTAGATCTGGAAATAAGATTCTAAGAGCTATCAATGAAATGGCAACAAAGAACAACTTATAGACTCAGTTTAATATCCTAAGCGTGAGCCAGTGATACACTCTGGATCTAACATAAGGTGGGATTAGCTGTCATTGAAACGAACTCTGGTATCTACTAACGAATTGGCTACTTGTGTATCCTTCGAGCGAGCCAATTAAATATAAAGTTTCAAGGTACATACACATGTGCACGCGCACGCGTGTTAGTGTGTGTGTGTGTGTATGTGTGTGAGTGCGCTTGTGCGTGCGCGTGCGTGCGTGTGTGTGGGGTTGGGGTGTTGAAAATTGTAAAAGTGTTAAATGAACTTTATATATAACAAATAAAATATTGATAACTAAGTAATTATTTACTCCTGTTTTAGTAGAGTGACTTCGTTAATGGGGTTAAACGTGTAACGCCGTGTTTGTTACACCTAAATAATTAAGTAAGATTTGGATATATCGAAAGTACTTACACACTGTCAAGTCATAAATTCCATGTTAAAGATTACCATTAACCGTCAACTGTTCTATTTAAACAGATGGGATTTGACAACAACTCGATTTGTGACAAATTGTTTATTACTTTAAATGCCGCTATAAACACTGGATTTAAAAGGTTTTATCTTTGCGCCCAATTCATTGTACTTCTTTTTTTAGTTACAATTTGGTTTTAAATACTCCTACACAACTGCTACGTTCAGCGAAAGGCATCTAAAAACAAAATGGATAACTTAGAAGTACTAGCACAGGTCATAGCGAATTTTAAACTCTTCGCACAAAAGATATACTCCACGACGTCCGAAAACGGTTGTATAAAATGAAACTTTGGAAATCGCAATTCACTTATTGCCTACAACTGTGCAGAGCAACATGAGAAAAGCTTTTCGGGTAAGTTAGAAAGGTTTTACAGTCAGATGTTTGGCGTAAAACACAATAAGCATCGACTAATTTGTGGGTATGTTTAAGCGATGACTGCTGTTTAAAACAAAATTCAGTATTTGTATATAAAATATTTTATGGATACTTGTTGTCTATTACAGAGTAGAGAGTGTAAATCAAAGGAGCTGAGCTTTCATAGCGATACATACTTCTCCCACCCTATTACGGGAACGTGTCCTTAATCTCTTCCCCGATAGACAGTAGGTCTCTGAGATACAGCCTTTATTCTCCACTATATGTTAGCCCCTGCATTCCTCTTCGTAGTGAATGCTTATCTTAGTCACAAAGCACGTTCAATAAGAGACCTTTATCACAAGGTACATGTCGTAGGCTTATTCGAAAGAAATGAAGTATGTATATATATATATATATATATATATATATATATATATATATATATATATGATGAAATGTTACTATCTGGAGTACATCCGTTCATTCTGCAGTCCATAAATTCGCAGTTCCGACGTTTCGCTAGAATCTCATCCAGCATTGACGAGGTGAACCCAACAACAGTAGACTCGCTCTTCTACTGTTGTTGGGTTCACCTCGTCAATGCTGGATGAGATTCTAGCGAAACGTCGGAACTGCGAATTTATGGACTGCAGAATGAACGGATGTACTCCAGATAGTAACATTTCATCATATTTTTTTATCCGTGAAGGAATACGTATCAGCATATATATATATATATATATATATATATATATATATATATATATATATATATATCGCAATATGTATTCAATTGTAAATTCAATTATAATTCTTGTATTTGTATTTTGACTTAGTTCTATATATATATATATATATATATATATATATATATATATATATATATATATATATATATATATATATATATATACCAGAAGCTGTCTTTAACTGATGCGAAACGTTAACACTTAGCAGTAGTACTAAATACGAGTAGATTTCAACTTTAGGCAAGAGAGTAACAGTTCTATTTTACACAAATATGTCATTTGTGTTTGCTGAAGACAAACATTACTTTTTTAAGTATACTAAAACACTATTCTCCTTTCAGATTTTCATCTCAATCCTTTTGCTTGCATCAGTTTCTAATATCCAAGCATCCTCTGGTGTTGGCTATGGTGTGGGATATGGTGAAGGTTCGGGCAACGGCGCAGTAGGGACTGGCTACGGCGTTGGCTATGGCTCAGGAAGTGACGGCAACGGAAAAGGAGAAGGTGTCGGTGTCGGTATTGGAACAGGAACGGGAGGGAGTGGAACTGGATATGGCGTAGGATATGGTACTGGAAGTGGTAAAGACGGATTTGGTTCTGGCTATGGTGTAGGCTATGGATCGGGATCTGGTAAAGAAGGCTCTGGTACTGGCTATGGTGTAGGCTATGGATCGGGATCTGGTAAAGAAGGCTTTGGCTCCGGTTATGGTGCTGGTTATGGCTCTGGAAGTGGTAAAGAAGGCTCTGGCTCCGGCTATGGTGTAGGCTATGGCTCTGGAAGTGGTAAAGAAGGCTCTGGTACTGGCTATGGTGTAGGCTATGGATCGGGATCTGGTAAAGAAGGCTCTGGTTCCGGCTATGGTGTAGGCTATGGCTCTGGAAGTGGTAAAGAAGGCTCTGGCTCCGGCTATGGTGCTGGTTATGGCTCTGGAAGTGGTAAAGAAGGCTCTGGTTCAGGCTCTGGTGTAGGCTATGGATCTGGTAACGGTAAAGAAAGTACAGGTTCTGGCTATGGGGTTGGATATGGATCTGGTAGTGGTAAAGAAGGTTCTGGTACTGGCTACGGTGTAGGCTATGGATCGGGATCTGGTAAAGAAGGCTCTGGTTCCGGGTTTGGTGCTGGATATGGATCGGGATCTGGTACCAAAAGCTCTGACTCTGGCACTGTTAATGGTGCTGACAGCCAAAAAGGAAGCTCTGGTTCTGGAAATGCATCTGGTTCTAGTAAAACTGGCTCTGGTACTGAATTAAAAAACAGTAAGAGAGGCTCAGAAACTGCGTCAGCACCGAGTAGTGGTGCTGGTAAAATAACCACCATTTCGCGTGGAGGTAAACAAAGTGGTAAAGAAGGCTCTGGTTCCGGCAAAGGGGCTGGATATGGCTCTGGTAATAGTAAGGAAGGATCTGGTTCTGGCTATGGTGCTGGATATGGTTCTGGTAGTGGTAAAGAAGGCTCTGGTTCCGGCAAAGGGGCTGGATATGGCTCTGGTAATATTAAGGAAGGATCTGGTTCTGGCTATGGCGCTGGATATGGTACTGGCAGTGGTAAGGACGGATCTGGTTCTGGCCATGGTGTTGGATATGGTTCTGGTAGTGGTAAAGAAGGTTCTGGTTCCGGCCAAGGTGCTGGATATGGCTCTGGTAAGGAAGGATCTGGTTCTGGCTATGGCGCTGGAAATGGATCGGGTTCTGGTACCAAAAACTCTGGATCTGGCAGCGGAAAAGGAGGCTCTGGTTCTGGAAATTCATCTGGTTCTAGTAAAGGAAGTTCAGGTACTGAATTAAAAAACAGTAAGAGAAGCTCAGAAAGTGGGTCTGGATCAGGTAAAGGAGCCAGTAAATCAACTAATACTTCCGATAAGAAAGCACCTGGATCTGCTCCTGGTGGTTGTACAAAAGGCGGCAACGTAAACGCTGGTTCTGGGAAAGTGTCTGATACTGGAAAGGGATCTGGTTCTGGAAAAGGATCTGCTTCTGCTAAAGAAATTGTAAATAATAAGAGAAGCTCGAAAACCGAAAAAGGACCAAGTAAAGGCCAGAGTAAAGAAATCACTACTCCAAGTTTAGGTAAAGGAGGATCTGGTTCTGGTGTTGGATATGGAGCTGGTGTTGGTAAAGGAAGCTCTGGCTCAGGTTCAGGTAAAGGATATGGTTCTGGATCAGGAAAAGATGTCTCTGGTTCTGGCTCCGGTGTAGGATATGGTTCTGGCTCTGGAAAAGATGGCTCTGGCTCAGGATTTGGTGCCGGATATGGTTCAGGATCAGGAAAAGATGGCTCTGGTTCTGGCTCCGGTGTAGGATATGGTTCTGGCTCTGGAAAAGATGGATCTGGCTCAGGCTCCGGTGTAGGATATGGTTCTGGCACTGGAAAAGATGGGTCTGGCTCAGGATTTGGTGCCGGATATGGTTCTGGATCGGGAAAAGATGGGTCTAGTTCTGGTTCCGGTGTAGGATATGGCTCTGGCTCTGGCAAAGATGGGTCTGGATCCGGTTTCGGCGCAGGATATGGTTCTGGTTCTGGCTCAGGCTCAGGCTATGGTGAAGGATATGGCTCAGGATCAGGAAAAGATGGATCTGGTTCTGGTTACGGTGCAGGATATGGTTCTGGTTCTGGCAAAGATGGGTCTGGATCCGGTTTCGGCGCAGGATATGGTTCTGGTTCTGGCTCAGGCTCAGGCTCAGGTTATGGTGAAGGATATGGCTCAGGATCAGGAAAAGATGGATCTGGTTCTGGTTACGGTGCAGGATATGGTTCTGGTTCTGGCAAAGATGGGTCTGGATCCGGTTTCGGCGCAGGATATGGTTCTGGTTCTGGATCTGGTTCTGGATATGGTGCTGGTTATGGCTCTGGTTCTGGTTAAGGTGCAGGATATGGTTCTAGCTATGGTCCAGGATATGATTCTGACAATATGAATCTCTTTAAAGCTTAATATGTCTAAGCTGATTAAACAAAATTGTAAACTTAATGCATAGTTAAAATAATGTTTGTAAATTCGATTTATATGAGTACATGCTGAAATAATAAACTTAGTTTTGTTAAAATTATTTGACATACAAAGATTTCTTATATCACTGTCGTCAATTTAAATTGCCCAAATCTTTAATTCAACATTACTAGTTATGCATGAACTTTTGTAAAGATGTTAGAAATTCTTGTTCGTTTAAGAGCTCAAATATCCATCGACAAACTTTTACTGCCTGAAACACTTGTTAACTACATATTTAGATTGAAATATAAAATACTGCCTTAAAAACAATATCAAGGCTGCTCTAAGATAATTTCATTTCCAAGATAATAAAGTTTAAAATTGTTGCAAAATTGTTTCAACAAGAACGAGGTAAAACCTACGCGATAAAGAGGTAAATCGAAAACTATTAAACACTACTGTGCCGTCCTGTAACAAGCTTTGAACTACTGTACCGTCCTCGTTACAAATGCACAGCAGTAATCCTCCCATTGGACTTGGTTTACCATCTGACAACTGCCCCGAAACGCAAAGCTTTAGACACTACTGCGCCGTCCTGTAACAAGCTTTAAAACACTGTACCGTCCTCGTTACAAATGCACAGCAGTAATCCTCCCATTGGACTTGGTTTACCATCTGACAACTGCCCCGAAACGCAAAGCTTTAGACACTACTGTACCGTCCTCGTTACAAATGCACAGCAGTAATCCTCCCATTGGACTTGGTTTACCATCTGACAACTGCCCCGAAACGCAAAGCTTTAGACACTACTGTACCGTCCTCGTTACAAATGCACAGCAGTAATCCTCCCATTGGACTTGGTTTACCATCTGACAACTGCCCCGAAACGCAAAGCTTTAGACACTACTGTACCGTCCTCGTTACAAATGCACAGCAGTAATCCTCCCATTGGACTTGGTTTACCATCTGACAACTGCCCCGAAACGCAAAGCTTTAGACACTACTGTACCGTCCTCGTTACAAATGCACAGCAGTAATCCTCCCATTGGACTTGGTTTACCATCTGACAACTGCCCCGAAACGCAAAGCTTTAGACACTACTGCGCCGTCCTGTAACAAGCTTTAAAACACTGTACCGTCCTCGTTACAAATGCACAGCAGTAATCCTCCCATTGGACTTGGTTTACCATCTGACAACTGCCCCGAAACGCAAAGCTTTAGACACTACTGCACATAAAATAGTACTTGCATTCGACCTGCCTTACCATCTGACAATTGCCACGAAACGCAAAGCTTTAGACACTACTGCACATAAAATAGTACTTGCATTCGACCTGCCTTACCATCTGACAATTGCCACGAAACGCAAAGCTTTAGACACTACTGCACATAAAATAGTACTTGCATTCGACCTGCCTTACCATCTGACAATTGCCACGAAACGCAAAGCTTTAGACACTACTGCACATAAAATAGTACTTGCATTCGACCTGCCTTACCATCTGACAACTGCCCCGAAACGCAAAGCTTTAGACACTACTGCACATAAAATAGTACTTGCATTCGACCTGCCTTACCATCTGACAACTGCCCCGAAACGCAAAGCTTTAGACACTACTGCACATAAAATAGTACTTGCATTCGACCTGCCTTACCATCTGACAATTGCCACGAAACGCAAAGCTTTAGACACTACTGCACATAAAATAGTACTTGCATTCGACCTGCCTTACCATCTGACAATTGCCACGAAACGCAAAGCTTTAGACACTACTGCACATAAAATAGTACTTGCATTCGACCTGCCTTACCATCTGACAACTGCCCCGAAACGCAAAGCTTTAGACACTACTGCACATAAAATAGTACTTGCATTCGACCTGCCTTACCATCTGACAATTGCCACGAAACGCAAAGCTTTAGACACTACTGCACATAAAATAGTATTTGCATTCGACCTGCCTTACCATCTGACAACTGCCCCGAAACGCAAAGCTTTAGACACTACTGCACATAAAATAGTACTTGCATTCGACCTGCCTTACCATCTGACAACTGCCCCGAAACGCAAAGCTTTAGACACTACTGCACAGAAATAGTACTTGCATTCGACCTGCCTTACCATCTGACAACTGCCACGAAACGCAAAGCTTTAGACACTACTGCACAGAAATAGTACTTGCATTCGACCTGCCTTACCATCTGACAACTGCCACGAAACGCAAAGCTTTAGACACTACTGCACAGAAATAGTACTTGCATTCGACCTGTCTTACCATCTGACAACTCTCCCGTTGCCCTAAACTTTATTCACTACTGCATCATCCTCGTTATAAATGAACAGAAGTATTCCTAGCATTGGACATGGTTTACCATCTGATAGTTATCTTTTAACGCTAAGCACTACTTTACATGACAAACCCCCCCCCCCCCCACCCCCATAACATAGTGTTATTTACTTAGAGAATATCTTTTAATATCTGGGCTAAAAAAACTATCGTTGTAAAAGTCATTAATTATGCATAAGTAAATCTTATAGAATAGCTCACACAACAACAAAATATTATATTTTGAACAAACATAGACTACACAGACGGGGGCAACTTGTGACGCTGTGGAATCACTCTACTATGAAAAATAATATTATGCGTAAAACGTTTCGCGTCTTTCGGGTTTCCGTATAGATACTATAGTTGCCTTTATTAGTTAGTAATCTCTATGTCTGGGTAGATGAAAATATATTATATATTTAAAAGAATTAATTTATCGAATAAAGCTATAATTTTGTTTACTAAACAAAATTTGTTTAAAAAACTTTTCATCACTTTAAAGTGAAACTTGTTACCGAAAATGTTACATTATTTACATATCGATTACCCTGAAGGAGACACTCGTACAATAAATATTTATCTTCGACCATAATTACTGATTTAAATTTTTGTTCAATTAAGAAACCTAAAGTAAGTAATTGTGTATTTTAAAAACATGTAATATATACGTTTTCTAAAGTCAATCCCTACTTAAGTCAACAAAGAAATATGTTATTATAGTTTCTATTTATTTTATAATTACAAGTAAAATAAGTATGCATATACATATGATAAAATAACAATGTTAAATGGGAAAATGAAAAGCGTGTTTACTTGACACCTTCCATTTTCATTTCTATGTATGGTGTTGGACTATTATTTTTGATTGTTACTATTTATACACTTTCATTTATATTGTCGCTGGGATCGTATTGTAGTTTCTTTGCACTTTCTTTACGCATTGTCCGTTTGTGAAGAAAGGCTCTATTCCATTAATCCATTTTGGATGTTTGTTTTATTTTTCATTTATTTTTAATCCTTGAGGATTATTTAGGATATTGTATTAAAACAGAAAATTGCTCTTCCGTATTGTATAACGATAAAACACGGACATACTCTTATCTCTTCATCGGTAAGGTTGGGATAATTATAGTTAAGTGTATTGACAAACTCTCACAATGAGGTTACTTGTTTACGTATTGTGCTGTTCGGTATCTTACGGCGAATAACACGGACATATTCTTATCTCTTCATAGGTAGGGTTGGGAAGATTATAGCTACGTGTATTGACAACCTCTCACAATGAGGTTACTTGTTTACGTATTGTGCTGTTCGGTATCTAACGGCGAATAACACGGACATATTCTTATCTCTTCATGGGTAGGGTTGGGAAGATTATAGCTAAGTGTATTGACAAACTCTCACAATGAGGTTACTTGTTTATGTATTGTGCTGTTCGGTATCTTACGGCGAATAACACGGACATAATCTTATCTCTTCATGGGTAGGGTTGGGAAGATTATAGCTAAGTGTATTGACAAACTCTCACAATGAGGTTACTTGTTTACGTATTGTGGTGTTCGGTATCTTACGGCGAATAACACGGACATAATCTTATCTCTTCATGGGTAGGGTTGGGAAGATTAAAGCTAAGTGTATTCACAAACTCTCACAATGAGGTTACTTGTTTACGTAATGTGCTGTTCGGTATCTTACGGCGAATAACACGGACATAATCTTATCTCTTCATGGGTAGGGTTGGGAAGATTATAGCTAAGTGTATTGACAAACAATCACAATGAGGTTACTTGTTTACGTATTGTACTGTCCGGTATCTTTCGGCGAATAACACGGACATTAAATCTTATCTCTTCATAGGTAGGGTTGGGAAGATTATAGCTAAGTGTATTGACAAACTCTCACAATGAGATTACTTGTTTACGTATTGTGCTGTTCGGTATCTTACGGCGAATAACACGGACATATTCTTATCTCTTCATGGGTAATGTTGGGAAGATTATAGCTAAGTGTATTGACAAACTCTCACAATGAGGTTACTTGTTTACGTATTGTGCTGTTCAGTATCTAACGGCGAATAACACGGACATATTCTTATCTCTTCATGGGTAATGTTGGGAAGATTATAGCTAAGTGTATTGACAAACTCTCACAATGAGGTTACTTGTTTACGTATTGTGCTGTTCGGTATCTTACGTCGAATAACACGGACATAATCTTATCTCTTCATGGGTAGGGTTGGAAAGATTATAGCTAAGTGTATTGACAAACTCTCACAATGAGGGTACTTGTTTACGTATTGTGCTGTTCGGTATCTTACGGCGAATAACACGGACATATTCTTATCTCTTCATGGGTAGGGTTGGGAAGATTATAGCCAAGTGTATTGACAAACTCTCACAATAAGGTTACTTGTTTACGTATTGTGCTGTTCGGTATCTAACGGCGAATAACACGGACATATTCTTATCTATTCATGGGTAGGGTTGGGAAGATTATAGCTAAGTGTATTGACAAACTCTCACAATGAGGTTACTTGTTTACGTATTGTGCTGTTCGGTATCTTACGGCGAATAACACGGACATAATCGTATCTCTTCATGGGTAGGGTTGGGAAGATTTTACTTGTTTACGTATTGTGCTGTTCGGTATCTTACGGCGAATAACACGGACATATTCTTATCTCTTCATGGGTAGGGTTGGGAAGAATTTACTTGTTTACGTATTGTGCTGTTCGGTATCTTACGGCGAATAACACGGAAATAATCGTATCTCTTCATGGGTAGGGTTGGGAAGAATTTACTTGTTTACGTATTGTGCTGTTCGGTATCTTACGGCGAATAACACGGACATATTCTTATCTCTTCATGGGTAGGGTTGGGAAGATTATAGCTAAGTGTATTGACAAACCCTCACAATGAGGTTACTTGTTTACGTATTGTGCTGTTCGGTATCTTACGGCGAATAACACGGACATATTCTTATCTCTTCATGGGTAGGGTTGGGAAGATTATAGCTAAGTGTATTGACAAACTCTCACAATAAGGTTACTTGTTTACGTATTGTGCTGTTCGGTATCTAACGGCGAATAACAAGGACATATTCTTATCTCTTCATGGGTAATGTTGGGAAGATTATAGCTAAGTGTATTGACAAACTCTCACAATGAGGTTACTTGTTTACGTGTTGTGCTGTTCGGTATCTTACGTCGAATAACACGGACATAATCTTATCTCTTCATGGGTAGGGTTGGGAAGATTATAGCTAAGTGTATTGACAAACTCTCACAATGAGGGTACTTGTTTACGTATTGTGGTGTTCGGTATCTTACGGCGAATAACACGGACATATTCTTATCTTTTCATGGGTAGGGTTGGGAAGATTATAGCTAAGTGTACTGACAAACTCTCACAATGAGGTTACTTGTTTACGTATTGTAGTGTTCGGTATCTTAGGGCGAATAACACGGACATAATCTTATCTCTCCATGGGTAGGGTTGGGAAGATTATAGCTTAGTGTATTAACAAACAATCACAATGAGGTTACTTGTTTACGTATTGTGCTGTCCGGTATCTTTCGGCGAATAACACGGACATATAATCTTATCTCTTCATGGGTAGGGTTGGGAAGATTATAGCTAAGTGTATTGACAAACTCTCACAATGAGATTACTTGTTTACGTATTGTGCTGTTCGGTATCTTACGGCGAATAACACGGACATATTCTTATCTCTTCATGGGTAATGTTGGGAAGATTATAGCTAAGTGTATTGACAAACTCTCACAATGAGGTTACTTGTTTACGTATTGTGCTGTTCAGTATCTAACGGCGAATAACACGGACATATTCTTATCTCTTCATGGGTAATGTTGGGAAGATTATAGCTAAGTGTATTGACAAACTCTCACAATGAGGTTACTTGTTTACGTATTGTGCTGTTCGGTATCTTACGTCGAATAACACGGACATAATCTTATCTCTTCATGGGTAGGGTTGGAAAGATTATAGCTAAGTGTATTGACAAACTCTCACAATGAGGGTACTTGTTTACGTATTGTGCTGTTCGGTATCTTACGGCGAATAACACGGACATATTCTTATCTCTTCATGGGTAGGGTTGGGAAGATTATAGCCAAGTGTATTGACAAACTCTCACAATAAGGTTACTTGTTTACGTATTGTGCTGTTCGGTATCTAACGGCGAATAACACGGACATATTCTTATCTATTCATGGGTAGGGTTGGGAAGATTATAGCTAAGTGTATTGACAAACTCTCACAATGAGGTTACTTGTTTACGTATTGTGCTGTTCGGTATCTTACGGCGAATAACACGGACATAATCGTATCTCTTCATGGGTAGGGTTGGGAAGATTTTACTTGTTTACGTATTGTGCTGTTCGGTATCTTACGGCGAATAACACGGACATATTCTTATCTCTTCATGGGTAGGGTTGGGAAGAATTTACTTGTTTACGTATTGTGCTGTTCGGTATCTTACGGCGAATAACACGGAAATAATCGTATCTCTTCATGGGTAGGGTTGGGAAGAATTTACTTGTTTACGTATTGTGCTGTTCGGTATCTTACGGCGAATAACACGGACATATTCTTATCTCTTCATGGGTAGGGTTGGGAAGATTATAGCTAAGTGTATTGACAAACCCTCACAATGAGGTTACTTGTTTACGTATTGTGCTGTTCGGTATCTTACGGCGAATAACACGGACATATTCTTATCTCTTCATGGGTAGGGTTGGGAAGATTATAGCTAAGTGTATTGACAAACTCTCACAATAAGGTTACTTGTTTACGTATTGTGCTGTTCGGTATCTAACGGCGAATAACAAGGACATATTCTTATCTCTTCATGGGTAGTGTTGGGAAGATTATAGCTAAGTGTATTGACAAACTCTCACAATAAGGTTACTTGTTTACGTATTGTGCTGTTCGGTATCTAACGGCGAATAACACGGACATATTCTTATCTCTTCATGGGTAATGTTGGGAAGATTATAGCTAAGTGTATTGACAAACTCTCACAATGAGGTTACTTGTTTACGTGTTGTGCTGTTCGGTATCTTACGTCGAATAACACGGACATAATCTTATCTCTTCATGGGTAGGGTTGGGAAGATTATAGCTAAGTGTATTGACAAACCCTCACAATGAGGTTACTTGTTTACGTATTGTGCTGTTCGGTATCTTACGGCGAATAACACGGACATATTCTTATCTCTTCATGGGTAGGGTTGGGAAGATTATAGCTAAGTGTATTGACAAACCCTCACAATGAGGCTACTTGTTTACGTATTGTAGTGTTCGGTATCTTACGGCGAATAACACGGACATAATCTTATCTCTTCATGGGTAGGGTTGGGAAGATTATAGCTAAGTGTATTGACAAACTCTCACAATGAGGTTACTTGTTTACGTATTGTGCTGTTCGGTATCTTACGGCGAATAACACGGACATATTCTTATCTCTTCATGGGTAGGGTTGGGAAGATTATAGCTAAGTGTATTGACAAACTCTCACAATGAGGTTACTTGTTTACGTATTGTAGTGTTCGGTATCTTACGTCGAATAACACGGACATAATCTTATCTCTTCATGGGTAGGGTTGGGAAGATTATAGCTAAGTGTATTGACAAACCCTCACAATGAGGTTACTTGTTTACGTATTGTGCTGTTCGGTATCTTACGGCGAATAACACGGACATATTCTTATCTCTTCATGGGTAGGGTTGGGAAGATTATAGCTAAGTGTATTGACAAACTCTCACAATGAGGTTACTTGTTTACGTATTGTGGTGTTCGGTATCTTACGGCGAATAACACGGACATAATCTTATCTCTTCATGGGTAGGGTTGGGAAGATTATAGCTAAGTGTATTGACAAACTCTCACAATGAGGTTACTTGTTTACGTATTGTGCTGTTCGGTATCTAACGGCGAATAACACGGACATATTCTTATCTCTTCATGGGTAATGTTGGGAAGATTATAGCTAAGTGTATTGACAAACTCTCACAATGAGGTTACTTGTTTACGTGTTGTGCTGTTCGGTATCTTACGTCGAATAACACGGACATAATCTTATCTCTTCATGGGTAGGGTTGGGAAGATTATAGCTAAGTGTATTGACAAACCCTCACAATGAGGTTACTTGTTTACGTATTGTGCTGTTCGGTATCTTACGGCGAATAACACGGACATATTCTTATCTCTTCATGGGTAGGGTTGGGAAGATTATAGCTAAGTGTATTGACAAACTCTCACAATAAGGTTACTTGTTTACGTATTGTGCTGTTCGGTATCTAACGGCGAATAACACGGACATAATCTTATCTCTTCATGGGTAGGGTTGGGAAGATTATAGCTAAGTGTATTGACAAACCCTCACAATGAGGTTACTTGTTTACGTATTGTGCTGTTCGGTATCTTACGGCGAATAACACGGACATATTCTTATCTCTTCATGGGTAGGGTTGGGAAGATTATAGCTAAGTGTATTGACAAACTCTCACAATAAGGTTACTTGTTTACGTATTGTGCTGTTCGGTATCTAACGGCGAATAACAAGGACATATTCTTATCTCTTCATGGGTAGTGTTGGGAAGATTATAGCTAAGTGTATTGACAAACTCTCACAATAAGGTTACTTGTTTACGTATTGTGCTGTTCGGTATCTAACGGCGAATAACACGGACATATTCTTATCTCTTCATGGGTAATGTTGGGAAGATTATAGCTAAGTGTATTGACAAACTCTCACAATGAGGTTACTTGTTTACGTGTTGTGCTGTTCGGTATCTTACGTCGAATAACACGGACATAATCTTATCTCTTCATGGGTAGGGTTGGGAAGATTATAGCTAAGTGTATTGACAAACTCTCACAATGAGGGTACTTGTTTACGTATTGTGGTGTTCGGTATCTTACGGCGAATAACACGGACATATTCTTATCTTTTCATGGGTAGGGTTGGGAAGATTATAGCTAAGTGTACTGACAAACTCTCACAATGAGGTTACTTGTTTACGTATTGTAGTGTTCGGTATCTTAGGGCGAATAACACGGACATAATCTTATCTCTCCATGGGTAGGGTTGGGAAGATTATAGCTTAGTGTATTAACAAACAATCACAATGAGGTTACTTGTTTACGTATTGTGCTGTCCGGTATCTTTCGGCGAATAACACGGACATATAATCTTATCTCTTCATGGGTAGGGTTGGGAAGATTATAGCTAAGTGTATTGACAAACTCTCACAATGAGGGTACTTGTTTACGTATTGTGCTGTTCGGTATCTTACGGCGAATAACACGGACATATTCTTATCTCTTCATGGGTAGGGTTGGGAAGATTAAAGCTAAGTGTATTGACAAACTCTCACAATGAGGTTACTTGTTTACGTATTGTGCTTTTCGGTATCTTACGGCGAATAACACGGACATATTCTTATCTCTTCATGGGTAGGGTTGGGAAGATTATAGCTAAGTGTATTGACAAACTCTCACAATGAGGTTACTTGTTTACGTATTGTGCTGTTCGGTATCTTAGGGCGAATAACATGGACATATTCTTATCTCTTCATGGGTAGGGTTGGGAAGATTATAGCTAAGTGTATTGACAAACTCTTACAATGAGGTTACTTGTTTACGTATTGTGCTGTTCGGTATCTTACGGCGAATAACACGGAAATAATCTTATCTCTTCGTGGGTAGGGTTGGGAAGATTATAGCTAAGTGTATTGACAAACTGTCACAATGAGGTTACTTGTTTACGTATTGTGCTGTTCGGTATCTTACGGCAAATAACACGGACATATTCAAATCTCTTCATGGGTACCGTTGGAAAGATTATAGCTAAGTGTATTGACAAACTCTCACAATGAGGTTACTTGTTTACGTATATTGCTGTTCGGTATCTTACGGCGAATAACACGGACATATTCTTATCTCTTCATGGCTAGGGTTGGAAAGATTATAGCTAAGTGTATTGACAAACTCTCACAATGAGGTTACTTGTTTACGTATTGTGCTGTTCGGTATCTTACGGCAAATAACACGGACATATTCAAATCTCTTCATGGGTACCGTTGGAAAGATTATAGCTAAGTGTATTGACAAACTCTCACAATGGGGTTACTTGTTTACGTATATTGCTGTTCGGTATCTTACGGCGAATAACACGGACATAATCTTATCTCTCCATGGGTAGGGTTGGGAAGATTATAGCTTAGTGTATTAACAAACAATCACAATGAGGTTACTTGTTTACGTATTGTGCTGTCCGGTATCTTTCGGCGAATAAACGGACATATAATCTTATCTCTTCATGGGTAGGGTTGGGAAGATTATAGCTAAGTGTATTGACAAACTCTCACAATGAGGTTACTTGTTTACGTATTGTGCTGTTCGGTATCTTACGGCGAATAACACGGACATATTCTTATCTCTTCATGGGTAGGGTTGGGAAGATTAAAGCTAAGTGTATTGACAAACTCTCACAATGAGGTTACTTGTTTACGTATTGTGGTGTTCGGTATCTTACGGCGAATAACACGGACATAATCTTATCTCTTCATGGGTAGGGTTGGGAAGATTATAGCTAAGTGTATTCACAAACTCTCACAATGAGGTTACTTGTTTACGTAATGTGCTGTTCGGTATCTTACGGCGAATAACACGGACATAATCTTATCTCTTCATGGGTAGGGTTGGGAAGATTATAGCTAAGTGTATTGACAAACAATCACAATGAGGTTACTTGTTTACGTATTGTACTGTCCGCTATCTTTCGGCGAATAACACGGACATTAAATCTTATCTCTTCATAGGTAGGGTTGGGAAGATTATAGCTAAGTGTATTGACAAACTCTCACAATGAGATTACTTGTTTACGTATTGTGCTGTTCGGTATCTTACGGCGAATAACACGGACATATTCTTATCTCTTCATGGGTAATGTTGGGAAGATTATAGCTAAGTGTATTGACAAACTCTCACAATGAGGTTACTTGTTTACGTATTGTGCTGTTCAGTATCTAACGGCGAATAACACGGACATATTCTTATCTCTTCATGGGTAATGTTGGGAAGATTATAGCTAAGTGTATTGACAAACTCTCACAATGAGGTTACTTGTTTACGTATTGTGTTGTTCGGTATCTTACGTCGAATAACACGGACATAATCTTATCTCTTCATGGGTAGGGTTGGAAAGATTATAGCTAAGTGTATTGACAAACTCTCACAATGAGGGTACTTGTTCACGTATTCTGCTGTTCGGTATCTTACGGCGAATAACACGGACATATTCTTATCTCTTCATGGGTAGGGTTGGGAAGATTATAGCTAAGTGTATTGACAAACTCTCACAATGAGGTTACTTGTTTACGTATTGTGCTGTTCGGTATCTAACGGCGAATAACACGGACATATTCTTATCTATTCATGGGTAGGGTTGGGAAGATTATAGCTAAGTGTATTGACAAACTCTCACAATGAGGTTACTTGTTTACGTATTGTGCTGTTCGGTATCTTACGGCGAATAACACGGACATAATCGTATCTCTTCATGGGTAGGGTTGGGAAGATTTTACTTGTTTACGTATTGTGCTGTTCGGTATCTTACGGCGAATAACACGGACATATTATTATCTCTTCATGGGTAGGGTTGGGAAGAATTTACTTGTTTACGTATTGTGCTGTTCGGTATCTTACGGCGAATAACACGGAAATAATCGTATCTCTTCATGGGTAGGGTTGGGAAGAATTTACTTGTTTACGTATTGTGCTGTTCGGTATCTTACGGCGAATAACACGGACATATTCTTATCTCTTCATGGGTAGGGTTGGGAAGATTATAGCTAAGTGTATTGACAAACTCTCACAATGAGGTTACTTGTTTACGTATTGTGCTGTTCGGTATCTTACGGCGAATAACACGGACATATTCTTATCTCTTCATGGGTAGGGTTGGGAAGATTATAGCTAAGTGTATTGACAAACTCTCACAATAAGGTTACTTGTTTACGTATTGTGCTGTTCGGTATCTAACGGCGAATAACAAGGACATATTCTTATCTATTCATGGGTAGGGTTGGGAAGATTATAGCTAAGTGTATTGACAAACTCTCACAATGAGGTTACTTGTTTACGTGTTGTGCTGTTCGGTATCTTACGTCGAATAACACGGACATAATCTTATCTCTTCATGGGTAGGGTTGGGAAGATTATAGCTAAGTGTATTGACAAACTCTCACAATGAGGGTACTTGTTTACGTATTGTGGTGTTCGGTATCTTACGGCGAATAACACGGACATATTCTTATCTTTTCATGGGTAGGGTTGGGAAGATTATAGCTAAGTGTACTGACAAACTCTCACAATGAGGTTACTTGTTTACGTATTGTAGTGTTCGGTATCTTAGGGCGAATAACACGGACATAATCTTATCTCTCCATGGGTAGGGTTGGGAAGATTATAGCTTAGTGTATTAACAAACAATCACAATGAGGTTACTTGTTTACGTATTGTGCTGTCCGGTATCTTTCGGCGAATAACACGGACATATAATCTTATCTCTTCATGGGTAGGGTTGGGAAGATTATAGCTAAGTGTATTGACAAACTCTCACAATGAGGTTACTTGTTTACGTATTGTGCTGTTCGGTATCTTACGGCGAATAACACGGACATATTCTTATCTCTTCATGGGTAGGGTTGGGAAGATTAAAGCTAAGTGTATTGACAAACTCTCACAATGAGGTTACTTGTTTACGTATTGTGCTGTTCGGTATCTTACGGCGAATAACACGGACATATTCTTATCTCTTCATGGGTAGGGTTGGGAAGATTATAGCTAAGTGTATTGACAAACTCTCACAATGAGGTTACTTGTTTACGTATTGTGCTGTTCGGTATCTTAGGGCGAATAACACGGAAATAATCTTATCTCTTCGTGGGTAGGGTTGGGAAGATTATAGCTAAGTGTATTGACAAACTGTCACAATGAGGTTACTTGTTTACGTATTGTGCTGTTCGGTATCTTAGGGCGAATAACACGGAAATAATCTTATCTCTTCGTGGGTAGGGTTGGGAAGATTATAGCTAAGTGTATTGACAAACTCTCACAATGAGGTTACTTGTTTACGTATTGTGCTGTTCGGTATCTTAGGGCGAATAACACGGAAATAATCTTATCTCTTCGTGGGTAGGGTTGGGAAGATTATAGCTAAGTGTATTGACAAACTGTCACAATGAGGTTACTTGTTTACGTATTGTGCTCTTCGGTATCTTACGGCAAATAACACGGACATATTCAAATCTCTTCATGGGTACCGTTGGAAAGATTATAGCTAAGTGTATTGACAAACTCTCACAATGAGGTTACTTGTTTACGTATATTGCTGTTCGGTATCTTACGGCGAATAACACGGACATATTCTTATCTCTTCATGGCTAGGGTTGGAAAGATTATAGCTAAGTGTATTGACAAACTCTCACAATGAGGTTACTTGTTTACGTATTGTGCTGTTCGGTATCTTACGGCGAATAACACGGAAATATTCTTATCTCTTCATGGGTAGTGTTGGGAAGATTATAGCTAAGTGTATTGACAAACTGTCACAATGAGGTTACTTGTTTACGTATTGTGCTGTTCGGTATTTTACGGCGAATAACACGGACATATTCTTATCTCTTCATGGGTAGTGTTGGGAAGATTATAGCTAAGTGTATTGACAAACTCTCACAATGAGGTTACTTGTTTACGTATTGTGCTGTTCGGTATCTTACGGCGAATAACACGGACATATTCTTATCTCTTCATGGGTAGGGTTGGGAAGATTATAGCTACGTGTATTGACAACCTCTCACAATGAGGTTACTTGTTTACGTATTGTGCTGTTCGGTATCTAACGGCGAATAACACGGACATATTCTTATCTCTTCATGGGTAGGGTTGGGAAGATTATAGCTAAGTGTATTGACAAACTCTCACAATGAGGTTACTTGTTTATGTATTGTGCTGTTCGGTATCTTACGGCGAATAACACGGACATAATCTTATCTCTTCATGGGTAGGGTTGGGAAGATTATAGCTAAGTGTATTGACAAACTCTCACAATGAGGTTACTTGTTTACGTATTGTGGTGTTCGGTATCTTACGGCGAATAACACGGACATAATCTTATCTCTTCATGGGTAGGGTTGGGAAGATTATAGCTAAGTGTATTCACAAACTCTCACAATGAGGTTACTTGTTTACGTAATGTGCTGTTCGGTATCTTACGGCGAATAACACGGACATAATCTTATCTCTTCATGGGTAGGGTTGGGAAGATTATAGCTAAGTGTATTGACAAACAATCACAATGAGGTTACTTGTTTACGTATTGTACTGTCCGGTATCTTTCGGCGAATAACACGGACATTAAATCTTATCTCTTCATAGGTAGGGTTGGGAAGATTATAGCTAAGTGTATTGACAAACTCTCACAATGAGATTACTTGTTTACGTATTGTGCTGTTCGGTATCTTACGGCGAATAACACGGACATATTCTTATCTCTTCATGGGTAATGTTGGGAAGATTATAGCTAAGTGTATTGACAAACTCTCACAATGAGGTTACTTGTTTACGTATTGTGCTGTTCAGTATCTAACGGCGAATAACACGGACATATTCTTATCTCTTCATGGGTAATGTTGGGAAGATTATAGCTAAGTGTATTGACAAACTCTCACAATGAGGTTACTTGTTTACGTATTGTGCTGTTCGGTATCTTACGTCGAATAACACGGACATAATCTTATCTCTTCATGGGTAGGGTTGGAAAGATTATAGCTAAGTGTATTGACAAACTCTCACAATGAGGGTACTTGTTTACGTATTGTGCTGTTCGGTATCTTACGGCGAATAACACGGACATATTCTTATCTCTTCATGGGTAGGGTTGGGAAGATTATAGCTAAGTGTATTGACAAACTCTCACAATAAGGTTACTTGTTTACGTATTGTGCTGTTCGGTATCTAACGGCGAATAACACGGACATATTCTTATCTATTCATGGGTAGGGTTGGGAAGATTATAGCTAAGTGTATTGACAAACTCTCACAATGAAGTTACTTGTTTACGTATTGTGCTGTTCGGTATCTTACGGCGAATAACACGGACATAATCGTATCTCTTCATGGGTAGGGTTGGGAAGATTTTACTTGTTTACGTATTGTGCTGTTCGGTATCTTACGGCGAATAACACGGACATATTCTTATCTCTTCATGGGTAGGGTTGGGAAGAATTTACTTGTTTACGTATTGTGCTGTTCGGTATCTTACGGCGAATAACACGGAAATAATCGTATCTCTTCATGGGTAGGGTTGGGAAGAATTTACTTGTTTACGTATTGTGCTGTTCGGTATCTTACGGCGAATAACACGGACATATTCTTATCTCTTCATGGGTAGGGTTGGGAAGATTATAGCTAAGTGTATTGACAAACTCTCACAATGAGGTTACTTGTTTACGTATTGTGCTGTTCGGTATCTTACGGCGAATAACACGGACATATTCTTATCTCTTCATGGGTAGGGTTGGGAAGATTATAGCTAAGTGTATTGACAAACTCTCACAATAAGGTTACTTGTTTACGTATTGTGCTGTTCGGTATCTAACGGCGAATAACAAGGACATATTCTTATCTCTTCATGGGTAATGTTGGGAAGATTATAGCTAAGTGTATTGACAAACTCTCACAATGAGGTTACTTGTTTACGTGTTGTGCTGTTCGGTATCTTACGTCGAATAACACGGACATAATCTTATCTCTTCATGGGTAGGGTTGGGAAGATTATAGCTAAGTGTATTGACAAACTCTCACAATGAGGGTACTTGTTTACGTATTGTGGTGTTCGGTATCTTACGGCGAATAACACGGACATATTCTTATCTTTTCATGGGTAGGGTTGGGAAGATTATAGCTAAGTGTACTGACAAACTCTCACAATGAGGTTACTTGTTTACGTATTGTAGTGTTCGGTATCTTAGGGCGAATAACACGGACATAATCTTATCTCTCCATGGGTAGGGTTGGGAAGATTATAGCTTAGTGTATTAACAAACAATCACAATGAGGTTACTTGTTTACGTATTGTGCTGTCCGGTATCTTTCGGCGAATAACACGGACATATAATCTTATCTCTTCATGGGTAGGGTTGGGAAGATTATAGCTAAGTGTATTGACAAACTCTCACAATGAGGTTACTTGTTTACGTATTGTGCTGTTCGGTATCTTACGGCGAATAACACGGACATATTCTTATCTCTTCATGGGTAGGGTTGGGAAGATTAAAGCTAAGTGTATTGACAAACTCTCACAATGAGGTTACTTGTTTACGTATTGTGCTGTTCGGTATCTTACGGCGAATAACACGGACATATTCTTATCTCTTCATGGGTAGGGTTGGGAAGATTATAGCTAAGTGTATTGACAAACTCTCACAATGAGGTTACTTGTTTACGTATTGTGCTGTTCGGTATCTTAGGGCGAATAACATGGACATATTCTTATCTCTTCATGGGTAGGGTTGGGAAGATTATAGCTAAGTGTATTGACAAACTCTTACAATGAGGTTACTTGTTTACGTATTGTGCTGTTCGGTATCTTACGGCGAGTAACACGGAAATAATCTTATCTCTTCGTGGGTAGGGTTGGGAAGATTATAGCTAAGTGTATTGACAAACTGTCACAATGAGGTTACTTGTTTACGTATTGTGCTGTTCGGTATCTTACGGCAAATAACACGGACATATTCAAATCTCTTCATGGGTACCGTTGGAAAGATTATA
Source organism: Prosapia bicincta (assembly GCA_036971475.1). Classification (NCBI taxonomy): domain Eukaryota; kingdom Metazoa; phylum Arthropoda; class Insecta; order Hemiptera; family Cercopidae; genus Prosapia; species Prosapia bicincta. The sequence goes on from JBAIZL010000002.1 coordinate 8,430,756, forward strand.
GCTAAGTGTATTGACAAACTCTCACAATGAGGTTACTTGTTTACGTATATTGCTGTTCGGTATCTTACGGCGAATAACACGGACATATTCTTATCTCTTCATGGCTAGGGTTGGAAAGATTATAGCTAAGTGTATTGACAAACTCTCACAATGAGGTTACTTGTTTACGTATTGTGCTGTTCGGTATCTTACGGCGAATAACACGGAAATATTCTTATCTCTTCATGGGTAGTGTTGGGAAGATTATAGCTAAGTGTATTGACAAACTGTCACAATGAGGTTACTTGTTTACGTATTGTGCTGTTCGGTATTTTACGGCGAATAACACGGACATATTCTTATCTCTTCATGGGTAGTGTTGGGAAGATTATAGCTAAGTGTATTGACAAACTCTCACAATGAGGTTACTTGTTTACGTATTGTGCTGTTCGGTATCTTACGGCGAATAACACGGACATATTCTTATCTCTTCATGGGTAGGGTTGGGAAGATTATAGCTAAGTGTATTGACAAACTCTCACAATGAGGTTACTTGTTTACGTATTGTGCTGTTCGGTATCTTACGGCGAATAACACGGTCATATTCATATCTCTTCATGGGTAGGGTTGGAAAGATTATAGCTAAGTGTATTGACCAACTCTCAAAATGAGGTTACTTGTTTACGTATTGTGCTGTTCGGTATCTTACAGCGAATAACACGGACATAATTTTATCTCTTCATGGGTAGGGTTGGGAAGATTATAGCTAAGTGTATTGACAAACTCTCACAATGAGGTTACTTGTTTACGTATTGTGCTGTTCGGTATCTTAGGGCGAATAACACGGAAATAATCTTATCTCTTCGTGGGTAGGGTTGGGAAGATTATAGCTAAGTGTATTGACAAACTGTCACAATGAGGTTACTTGTTTACGTATTGTGCTGTTCGGTATCTTAGGGCGAATAACACGGAAATAATCTTATCTCTTCGTGGGTAGGGTTGGGAAGATTATAGCTAAGTGTATTGACAAACTCTCACAATGAGGTTACTTGTTTACGTATTGTGCTGTTCGGTATCTTAGGGCGAATAACACGGAAATAATCTTATCTCTTCGTGGGTAGGGTTGGGAAGATTATAGCTAAGTGTATTGACAAACTGTCACAATGAGGTTACTTGTTTACGTATTGTGCTCTTCGGTATCTTACGGCAAATAACACGGACATATTCAAATCTCTTCATGGGTACCGTTGGAAAGATTATAGCTAAGTGTATTGACAAACTCTCACAATGAGGTTACTTGTTTACGTATATTGCTGTTCGGTATCTTACGGCGAATAACACGGACATATTCTTATCTCTTCATGGCTAGGGTTGGAAAGATTATAGCTAAGTGTATTGACAAACTCTCACAATGAGGTTACTTGTTTACGTATTGTGCTGTTCGGTATCTTACGGCGAATAACACGGAAATATTCTTATCTCTTCATGGGTAGTGTTGGGAAGATTATAGCTAAGTGTATTGACAAACTGTCACAATGAGGTTACTTGTTTACGTATTGTGCTGTTCGGTATTTTACGGCGAATAACACGGACATATTCTTATCTCTTCATGGGTAGTGTTGGGAAGATTATAGCTAAGTGTATTGACAAACTCTCACAATGAGGTTACTTGTTTACGTATTGTGCTGTTCGGTATCTTACGGCGAATAACACGGACATATTCTTATCTCTTCATGGGTAGGGTTGGGAAGATTATAGCTACGTGTATTGACAACCTCTCACAATGAGGTTACTTGTTTACGTATTGTGCTGTTCGGTATCTAACGGCGAATAACACGGACATATTCTTATCTCTTCATGGGTAGGGTTGGGAAGATTATAGCTAAGTGTATTGACAAACTCTCACAATGAGGTTACTTGTTTATGTATTGTGCTGTTCGGTATCTTACGGCGAATAACACGGACATAATCTTATCTCTTCATGGGTAGGGTTGGGAAGATTATAGCTAAGTGTATTGACAAACTCTCACAATGAGGTTACTTGTTTACGTATTGTGGTGTTCGGTATCTTACGGCGAATAACACGGACATAATCTTATCTCTTCATGGGTAGGGTTGGGAAGATTATAGCTAAGTGTATTCACAAACTCTCACAATGAGGTTACTTGTTTACGTAATGTGCTGTTCGGTATCTTACGGCGAATAACACGGACATAATCTTATCTCTTCATGGGTAGGGTTGGGAAGATTATAGCTAAGTGTATTGACAAACAATCACAATGAGGTTACTTGTTTACGTATTGTACTGTCCGGTATCTTTCGGCGAATAACACGGACATTAAATCTTATCTCTTCATAGGTAGGGTTGGGAAGATTATAGCTAAGTGTATTGACAAACTCTCACAATGAGATTACTTGTTTACGTATTGTGCTGTTCGGTATCTTACGGCGAATAACACGGACATATTCTTATCTCTTCATGGGTAATGTTGGGAAGATTATAGCTAAGTGTATTGACAAACTCTCACAATGAGGTTACTTGTTTACGTATTGTGCTGTTCAGTATCTAACGGCGAATAACACGGACATATTCTTATCTCTTCATGGGTAATGTTGGGAAGATTATAGCTAAGTGTATTGACAAACTCTCACAATGAGGTTACTTGTTTACGTATTGTGCTGTTCGGTATCTTACGTCGAATAACACGGACATAATCTTATCTCTTCATGGGTAGGGTTGGAAAGATTATAGCTAAGTGTATTGACAAACTCTCACAATGAGGGTACTTGTTTACGTATTGTGCTGTTCGGTATCTTACGGCGAATAACACGGACATATTCTTATCTCTTCATGGGTAGGGTTGGGAAGATTATAGCTAAGTGTATTGACAAACTCTCACAATAAGGTTACTTGTTTACGTATTGTGCTGTTCGGTATCTAACGGCGAATAACACGGACATATTCTTATCTATTCATGGGTAGGGTTGGGAAGATTATAGCTAAGTGTATTGACAAACTCTCACAATGAAGTTACTTGTTTACGTATTGTGCTGTTCGGTATCTTACGGCGAATAACACGGACATAATCGTATCTCTTCATGGGTAGGGTTGGGAAGATTTTACTTGTTTACGTATTGTGCTGTTCGGTATCTTACGGCGAATAACACGGACATATTCTTATCTCTTCATGGGTAGGGTTGGGAAGAATTTACTTGTTTACGTATTGTGCTGTTCGGTATCTTACGGCGAATAACACGGAAATAATCGTATCTCTTCATGGGTAGGGTTGGGAAGAATTTACTTGTTTACGTATTGTGCTGTTCGGTATCTTACGGCGAATAACACGGACATATTCTTATCTCTTCATGGGTAGGGTTGGGAAGATTATAGCTAAGTGTATTGACAAACTCTCACAATGAGGTTACTTGTTTACGTATTGTGCTGTTCGGTATCTTACGGCGAATAACACGGACATATTCTTATCTCTTCATGGGTAGGGTTGGGAAGATTATAGCTAAGTGTATTGACAAACTCTCACAATAAGGTTACTTGTTTACGTATTGTGCTGTTCGGTATCTAACGGCGAATAACAAGGACATATTCTTATCTCTTCATGGGTAATGTTGGGAAGATTATAGCTAAGTGTATTGACAAACTCTCACAATGAGGTTACTTGTTTACGTGTTGTGCTGTTCGGTATCTTACGTCGAATAACACGGACATAATCTTATCTCTTCATGGGTAGGGTTGGGAAGATTATAGCTAAGTGTATTGACAAACTCTCACAATGAGGGTACTTGTTTACGTATTGTGGTGTTCGGTATCTTACGGCGAATAACACGGACATATTCTTATCTTTTCATGGGTAGGGTTGGGAAGATTATAGCTAAGTGTACTGACAAACTCTCACAATGAGGTTACTTGTTTACGTATTGTAGTGTTCGGTATCTTAGGGCGAATAACACGGACATAATCTTATCTCTCCATGGGTAGGGTTGGGAAGATTATAGCTTAGTGTATTAACAAACAATCACAATGAGGTTACTTGTTTACGTATTGTGCTGTCCGGTATCTTTCGGCGAATAACACGGACATATAATCTTATCTCTTCATGGGTAGGGTTGGGAAGATTATAGCTAAGTGTATTGACAAACTCTCACAATGAGGTTACTTGTTTACGTATTGTGCTGTTCGGTATCTTACGGCGAATAACACGGACATATTCTTATCTCTTCATGGGTAGGGTTGGGAAGATTAAAGCTAAGTGTATTGACAAACTCTCACAATGAGGTTACTTGTTTACGTATTGTGCTGTTCGGTATCTTACGGCGAATAACACGGACATATTCTTATCTCTTCATGGGTAGGGTTGGGAAGATTATAGCTAAGTGTATTGACAAACTCTCACAATGAGGTTACTTGTTTACGTATTGTGCTGTTCGGTATCTTAGGGCGAATAACATGGACATATTCTTATCTCTTCATGGGTAGGGTTGGGAAGATTATAGCTAAGTGTATTGACAAACTCTTACAATGAGGTTACTTGTTTACGTATTGTGCTGTTCGGTATCTTACGGCGAGTAACACGGAAATAATCTTATCTCTTCGTGGGTAGGGTTGGGAAGATTATAGCTAAGTGTATTGACAAACTGTCACAATGAGGTTACTTGTTTACGTATTGTGCTGTTCGGTATCTTACGGCAAATAACACGGACATATTCAAATCTCTTCATGGGTACCGTTGGAAAGATTATAGCTAAGTGTATTGACAAACTCTCACAATGAGGTTACTTGTTTACGTATATTGCTGTTCGGTATCTTACGGCGAATAACACGGACATATTCTTATCTCTTCATGGCTAGGGTTGGAAAGATTATAGCTAAGTGTATTGACAAACTCTCACAATGAGGTTACTTGTTTACGTATTGTGCTGTTCGGTATCTTACGGCGAATAACACGGAAATATTCTTATCTCTTCATGGGTAGTGTTGGGAAGATTATAGCTAAGTGTATTGACAAACTGTCACAATGAGGTTACTTGTTTACGTATTGTGCTGTTCGGTATTTTACGGCGAATAACACGGACATATTCTTATCTCTTCATGGGTAGTGTTGGGAAGATTATAGCTAAGTGTATTGACAAACTCTCACAATGAGGTTACTTGTTTACGTATTGTGCTGTTCGGTATCTTACGGCGAATAACACGGACATATTCTTATCTCTTCATGGGTAGGGTTGGGAAGATTATAGCTAAGTGTATTGACAAACTCTCACAATGAGGTTACTTGTTTACGTATTGTGCTGTTCGGTATCTTACGGCGAATAACACGGTCATATTCATATCTCTTCATGGGTAGGGTTGGAAAGATTATAGCTAAGTGTATTGACCAACTCTCAAAATGAGGTTACTTGTTTACGTATTGTGCTGTTCGGTATCTTACAGCGAATAACACGGACATAATTTTATCTCTTCATGGGTAGGGTTGGGAAGATTATAGCTAAGTGTATTGACAAACTCTCACAATGAGGTTACTTGTTTACGTATTGTGCTGTTCGGTATCTTACGGCGAATAACACGGACATAATTTTATCTCTTCATGGGTAGGGTTGGGAAGATTATAGCTAAGCGTATTGACAAACTCTCACATTGAGGTTACTTTTTTACGTATTGTGCTGTTCGGTATCTTACGGCGAATAACACGGACATAATCTTATCTCTTCATGGGTAGGGTTGGGAAGATTATAGCTAAGTGTATTGACAAACTGCCACAATGAGGTTACTTGTTTACGTATTGTGCTGTTCGGTATCTTTCGGCGAATAACACGGACATTTTCTTATCTCTTCATGGGTAGGGTTGGGAAGATTATAGCTAAGTGTATTGTCAAACTGTCACAATGAGGTTACTTGTTTACGTATTGTGCTGTTCGGTATCTTAGGGCGAATAACACGGACATACTCTTATCTCTTCATGGGTAAGGTTGGGAAGATTATAGCTAAGTGTATTGACAAACTGCCACAATGAGGTTACTTGTTTACGTATTGTGCTGTTCGGTATCTTTCGGCGAATAACACGGACATTTTCTTATCTCTTCATGGGTAGGGTTGGGAAGATTATAGCTAAGCGTATTGACAAACTCGCACAATGAGGTTACTTGTTTACGTATTGTGCTGTTCGGTATCTTACGGCGAATAACACGGACATATTCTTATCTCTTCATGGGTAGGGTTGGGAAGATTATAGCTAAGTGTATTGACAAACTGCCACAATGAGGTTACTTGTTTACGTATTGTGCTGTTCGGTATCTTTCGGCGAATAACACGGACATTTTCTTATCTCTTCATGGGTAGGGTTGGGAAGATTATAGCTAAGTGTATTGTCAAACTGTCACAATGAGGTTACTTGTTTACGTATTGTGCTGTTCGGTATCTTAGGGCGAATAACACGGACATTTTCTTATCTCTTCATGGGTAGGGTTGGGAAGATTATAGCTAAGCGTATTGACAAACTCGCACAATGAGGTTACTTGTTTACGTATTGTGCTGTTCGGTATCTTACGGCGAATAACACGGACATATTCTTATCTCTTCATGGGTAGGGTTGGAAAGATTATAGCTAAGTGTATTGACAAACTCTCACAATTAGGTTACTTGTTTACGTATTGTGCTGTTCGGTATCTTATGGCGAATAACACGGGCATACTCTTATCTCTTCATGGGTAGGGTTGGGAAGATTATAGCTAAGTGTATTGACAAACTGCCACAATGAGGTTACTTGTTTACGTATTGTGCTGTTCGGTATCTTACGGCGAATAACACGGACATATTCTTATTTCTTCATGGGTAGGGTTGGGAAGATTATAGCTAAGTGTATTGACAAACTCTCACAATGAGGCTACTTGTTTACGTATTGTGCTGTTCGGTATCTTACGGCGAATAACACGGACATATTCTTATCTCTTCATGGGTAGGGTTGGGAAGATTATAGCTAAGTGTATTGACAAACTGTCACAATGAGGTTACTTGTTTACGTATTGTGCTGTTCGGTATCTTACGGCGAATAACACGGGCATACTCTTATCTCTTCATGGGTAAGGTTGGGATGATTATTGCTATGTGTATTGACAAACTGTCACAATGATGTTACTTGTTTACGTTTTGGGCTGTTCGGTATTTTACGGTGAAAAACACGGACAAGCTCTTATCTCTTGATAGAATGGGTTGGGATTGATAGCAGAGAATGTTGACAGCATTTGGCAAGATTACATGATAACGTCTTGGGTTGTTCGATATTTTGTGATGAAAAACGCGAAACTTTCTTCATCTCTCATGCAAAGTGTTAAGTTGATTATATAGCTGAAAGGCCTTGCATATAAGAATTAATTGCCTCCAAATAACAGTAGCACAACCTCTAATGCGGGAAATGGACCATAAAAAAGATGTCTTACAAGAGAAGAGTATCCAAACTTTTGATACCGACAGTAGACGTATTGTAACAGTATTACCTCGCATCAGGTATAGTCTGTTCTTGACAGAAAGTTATTTTGTAGGGGTTGGGTAGGGTAAGAAATCGGGACATGCGTTTTAGGCAAACTGATTAAACCGCGTTACCAACCCCCGAGGCAGTTAATTTAGTGCAACTTTTGGCTGACACAAGAACAACGGCTTAATTTATTTTGTTACACGGTCTTCTCTATCTGTTAGCTAAATAGCTGATGTTTGAATTGAGTTTATCATCAATAAAAAAATCAAAAGGAGGCACTTACTATATTGCTCCCTATTGAAATGGTTCACTTTTTCATAAGGATGTGTAAAGTGTAGGGAATATATTCACTTAAAACTGATTTGAAGCTGTTGTTTTTTTAAAACTATTTGCCTAACTAATATCGCTCCTGACTGAACAAATCGCTTCCTATTCGCCTAAAGTAGGAAAACCCTAAAACCTTTTTATACAGGGCATTGTAATAAAAAAATTAATATAGAGCTTTCGTGGACATGTTTTTGTCTAAACCGTAAATATGTTTCACCTTTTGAAACTTGTAACCGTTATTTATTTTGTTTTAAATGTCGGCACAAATAAACATAAGAACATTGACTAACTGTAGATTATACTTTGCCTTTGCACAATGCGACTTATAGTTGTAATCACCTTCAAAATGTGGCTTAGTTTAAGATAAAAGTAGACAGTGACAACTCAACTTCTGAGAAGCAATCATCACTTAGGACCAAATAGTAAAGCTCTCACCTAACAAAGATGGTGTGTTAAATCAGTTGTGGCTGGTGGCTAAAACTTGTGGAGGCTGCAGATCGTCAAACTATTATTTTTGTAAGGCTATGAAATCGTAATTATAAAAACTTAAAGGGCTGTTATAGGTAAAATAGATAGATACTCCCTGATACTTTGTGATTTATTCTATTGAAGGAAATATATTGACATTTTATTTTATTTTTACCTTTTTAAGACACAGGATCTCAAGGGGGTTTTATTTATCAACAAACCAACTTATCTATCTCAATTCATTCTTAAATGTAAATTTCAACGTACGCGGAGCGGAGCGGAGAAGCGTCTCTGCGGGTTTAGTGCACTTTCGTGTGATTTTTTTGTTTTTATTCAAAAGTGATAGTTATAAAACTTAGCTATTATAATACTCAGCTAGAGATATTAAATAATACTTAGCTAAATGAATTCATAAGGGCTTACTTGCCGACACGTTTCGAAACAATCATGCCTTTTAGGCATGTAACAAAGCAAAGTTACTCAGTTGAAAAACTTTTATTTAAATATATAAATTCAAAAATAAAGTAATTCTGTTACATATCAAAATAAAGAAGAAATCAGGACGATCCAACCATTTAAGTTTCATTTTTATATCTTTTATAGGTTACTTCTTATTTCTTACTTCTTATTACGAGCTTCCAAGGTTGGCCTCGATGGCTCGATGTCTCCTATACACACACTCTGCCAATGGCCAGAAACAACTTTCTTTCAAGATTCTTTTATAGGTTTAAAGTTGTGATTTTTTAAAAACCTCCAGCATTCTACCATGGAACCTGGACCAGTGTTCAAAGTGTTAAATATAGGAAATTCCCTTATTGGGCTATCTCATAATTTAGGAAATTCTCTTATTGGGCCACCTTTTAATATAGGAAATTCTCTTATTGGCCTACTTCTTAGTATTGAAAATTCTCTTACTGGGCTACCTTTTAATATAGGAAATTCTCTTATTGGCCTACTTCTTAGTATTGAAAATTCTCTTACTGGGCTACCTTTTAATATAGAAAATTCCCTTATTCACCTGTTGATATTAGACATTTTCTTTGGCAATAGCCTTGAATTCATTTTAAAATTTAGATTGAGAACTTTTGTCACACACTGTATAAGCTGCTCATTATCCACAGATAATATTGATATTTTTAAAGTAAATATATTCTTTGGATCAGTCTTAACTACTGTAATTTTCAAGGCCTACCTTATTAGTATTAGAATAAATACAACTATATAAGTTTTAACAAGCAAGAAAAACATTTTCCAAATTAGTTAAACTCTCTAAACTGATTGTGTTCAAACATGATTATTGCCTAACACGCAGTTTTTTAATCAGTTGTTTCTTAAATGGTCACGCTTTTATTTTATGCCAAATTTCCTCAAATATTTACTCATTTTAAAAATAATCACATTTATTTCTATATAAGATAAAGCTTAGATAGAACCATTTTCCCATTAAAACTAAACATGTTCGGATTTTAACCGAACACTCCCGAGGTTGCATGTCGTTTGCAACTTAATATATCCTTACGGCGCTGCTTAACTCATTTAGTCTATCTGAACCTTCCAATGATTTCTCCACATTATGAGTAACGTCACTGAGTGTTGCAGGTTTCCTTACAAACAGGCTGAACTTTAGACTACTTTCTGCAACTGAGCAAACGATCGAACGGTAGGTGCGGTTCTGACCATCTTAAGAATACTACCTCCTTAGATCTCCCACTTCTACTCATTAAAAAGATTATATTTTGCCTGCATTCGTTGCTTTATTACGTGAATGTATTGCCAAAATAACTAAATTTTGTCCTCTAGAGTTTATAATTATGCACAAGATTAAAATATGAAATAGAACTATTTTATACCGACAGTAAGGTCAACTATACACAAAACATAATTTGTTTTCTTCGACTAAGATATTTGGATGAAATGCTTATGTTACTACAGTTTAAAGGACTATAAATTAAAGATCGGCTTATGTGGAACGCAATACCTTCCTTCTTCCACAAACATTTAACAATTTTAGCTGCCGGTCACTCTATCGACGTTTTCCCTGAGAGTTTACAAAATATTTTAAACTTATTTTCAAATAATACGTACTTATTTTGTTTTCTTCAATCATACTCAAGTACGAAAATTCGTTTCCTATCATAATATATATATATATATATATATATATATATATATATATATATATATAGACACGTGTGGGGCCAATTGTTCCAACATAGATTTTTAATAGCATAAATGATACCTAAAGAAACTCCGTTGGCCAATTGGTCAACCATTTGAGAAAATTATGTTTTCTTATCCATGCAACACTGTCTTATTATTTTAGTGGTTTTTGCCTAAACAATAAACAACAAACCCACAATTCCATATTCCGGTTAAGACATGTAAACGTGTCCCATGTAATTCATATGTGAGTTTATAAATATTTTGTATATAGAGCGTAAGTGTAGATGTTCCCTCTACGTTTCTTAGGCATTATTTTACGGCTACAATTAATAACAATTTAAATTATTACTTAGTCAATATTTCTGGATTCTTTTAAGTTTCTTTAAAATTTAGTAAACAATAGTAAAAATCAATACAATGCGTCATTAAAAATTAATTATTTTATTATTGAAGTAAATAAACTTCTATCAATGAACCAACATTTTTGTTTGGAATAATCAACTCAACTGCACTGAAACTGTTAACAAATACATGTATCGGGCCGTAACTCCCGCACTCTAACTCCTAGACCTAGAGTAACACCATGCTCATGATACTATGGGCATTTTTCTATCAAACAAAGACCATCGTAGCATGTAGTGTGAAGCTTGTTTGTTTAATACAATTATCCAAAAGTAGCAACACCAGTTGAGTAGCACTAATAAACATAAAACGTTACTAGACAACAATGTCGGACATAGGTTTTCGGTTCAGCCAACTTGGCCTTCGGCGCAACTGGCCCAACATGGCAGCTAAAGTGTTAATATTTGTTGTCAACATAAATAAGTCTTTCATCAGTTGGGGTCTACAGCTGTTATGATATATTGCGTAAATTTGTCTTATGTAAAGATTTATTTTACACACAAACCTTCTTCCGTACTGATAACATAATATTTTCAAACATTTTACAATCAACCCTTTAGTTACAATCAATTATTCTTTTTGGTTACCTTATAACTCCAAATTAAGTCAGAGTATTTCAGTGAGAGATATTTGAAATAATATTAAAAGTAGATGAAGGTCTTTAAATTTTTTTTTACACGCAAGAATATTATAATCGACTGAAGAAAAACATTATATGTGTTAAAATGCGAAATTGTCCTCAGTTTAAAATTTAAAAATGTAATATGAATGTATTTAAGTTTTTATCATGCAATCAATGGTTCTTTACAAATAATTATGAAAAATAATACCTTTGTGAAGAAAAGGCGATTGAAGATGTGTAGTTCCCTTTGTACAGACATTACATCTTGATTACGAGGCACAGGTTTCAACCAAGTTTGTTGGCATAGGAACCGTTGCTCTTCTGCTAAAATTAAAACCAAATAAAATTAAAAGTATTTTAATATTTATGTTAGTATTATATAGAAATAAAATAATTAGTAAAAATAATGGAGTGAAACAAACTTAATTGAAAGAGCAAAGAACCCATAGAGAGATATATAAATATAAATCGTATTTAATAAATTATAGACCCAAATAATCCTTAAAAATATAAGTATACCAAATGTTTTTAAAGTTAATCCAACGAAAATAAATAAAAGTATATCAAAAGTCCATCTAGAAATGCTCTAATGTGTGATAACCCATGTAATGAAGAAAAAGGTAAAAATGGTCATATAACCTCGAACGACATTTCAGGAGAGATTGAAGTTCAGAAGATGATAGCAATAGAACGATTAAATAATTTCTAAGCTCATTAATTGATTAGATTAGTGTAACCAAAAGCAATATTTCAATACATTTCCGGTGTATTAGACCGGAGTGAGGTTACCAAAATAGGTGGGCAAAATGTTTAAGAACACTTTCATTGATTGAAAAAAAAATCATAATGTTCCATCCCACTGTGCAAAACTATAATATTTCGTGCTTGCACAGCATCACAGAATCTTTACAATTCCTACAATTTCCTACAAATTTCCTACAAAATATTCCTACAATTTAGATCGGCACGAGACGAACCGACAGGTAGCCTAGATGTGACCAATGAAGTCCACTAGACCATGCTCGAGACGAACCGACAGGTAGCCTAGATGTGACCAATGAAGTCCACTAGACCATGCTCGAGACGAACCGACAGGTAGCCTAGATGTGACCAATGAAGTCCACTAGACCATGCACGAGACGAACCGTCAGGTAGCCTAGATGTGACCAATGAAGTCCACTAGACCATGCTCGAGACGAACCGACAGGTAGCCTAGATGTGACCAATGAAGTCCACTAGACCATGCACGAGATGAACCGACAGGTAGCCTAGATGTGACCAATGAAGTCCACTAGACCATGCTCGAGACGAACCGACAGGTAGCCTAGATGTGACCAATGAAGTCCACTAGACCATGCACGAGACGAACCGTCAGGTAGCCTAGATGTGACCAATGAAGTCCACTAGACCATGCTCGAGACGAACCGACAGGTTGCCTAGATGTGACCAATGAAGTCCACTAGACCATGCACGAGACGAACCGTCAGGTAGCCTAGATGTGACCAATGAAGTCCACTAGACCATGCTCGAGACGAACCGACAGGTAGCCTAGATGTGACCAATGAAGTCCACTAGACCATGCACGAGACGAACCGACAGGTAGCCTAGATGTGACCAATGAAGTCCACTAGACCATGCTCGAGACGAACCGACAGGTAGCCTAGATGTGACCAATGAAGTCCACTAGACCATGCACGAGACGAACCGACAGGTAGCCTAGATGTGACCAATGAAGTCCACTAGACCATGCACGAGATGAATCGACAGGTAACCTAGATGTGATCAATGAAGTCCACTAGACCATGCACGAGATGAACCGACAGGTAGCCTAGATGTGACCAATGAAGTCCACTAGACCATGCACGAGACGAACCGTCAGGTAGCTTAGATGTGACCAATGAAGTCCACTAGACCATGCACGAGATGAACCGACAGGTAGCCTAGATGTGACCAATGAAGTCCACTAGACCATGCACGAGACGGACCGACAGGTAGCCTAGATGTGACCAATGAAGTCCACTAGACCATGCACGAGATGAATCGACAGGTAGCCTAGATGTGATCAATGAAGTCCACTAGACCATGCACGAGATGAACCGACAGGTAGCCTAGATGTGGCCAATGAAGTCCACTAGACCATGCACGAGACGAACCGTCAGGTAGCCTAGATGTGACCAATGAAGTCCACTAGACCATGCACGAGATGAATCGACAGGTAGCCTAGATGTGACCAATGAAGTCCACTAGACCATGCACGAGATGAACCGACAGGTAGCCTAGATGTGACCAATGAAGTCCACTAGACCACGCACGAGATGAAACGACAGGTAGCCTAGATGTGACCAATGAAGTCCACTAGACCATACACGAGATGAATCGACAGGTAGCCTAGATGTGACCAATGAAGTCCACTAGACCATGCACGAGATGAACCGACAGGTAGCCTAGATGTAACCAATGAAGTCCACTAGACCATGCACGAGATGAACCGACAGGTAGCCTAGATGTGACCAATGAAGTCCACTAGACCATGCACGAGATGAACCGACAGGTAGCCTAGATGTAACCAATGAAGTCCACTAGACCATGCACGAGATGAACCGACAGGTAGCCTAGATGTGACCAATGAAGTCCACTAGACCATGCACGAGACGAATCGACAGGTAACCTAGATGTGATCAATGAAGTCCACTAGACCATGCACGAGATGAACCGACAGGTAGCCTAGATGTGACCAATGAAGTCCACTAGACCATGCACGAGATGAATCGACAGGTAACCTAGATGTGATCAATGAAGTCCACTAGACCATGCACGAGATGAACCGACAGGTAGCCTAGATGTAACCAATGAAGTCCACTAGACCATGCACGAGATGAACCGACAGGTAGCCTAGATGTGACCAATGAAGTCCACTAGACCATGCACGAGATGAACCGACAGGTAGCCTAGATGTAACCAATGAAGTCCACTAGACCATGCACGAGATGAACCGACAGGTAGCCTAGATGTGACCAATGAAGTCCACTAGACCATGCACGAGATGAATCGACAGGTAACCTAGATGTGATCAATGAAGTCCACTAGACCATGCACGAGATGAATCGACAGGTAGCCTAGATGTGACCAATGAAGTCCACTAGACCATGCACGAGATGAATCGACAGGTAGCCTAGATGTGACCAATGAAGTCCACTAGACCATGCACGAGATGAATCGACAGGTAGCCTAGATGTGACCAATGAAGTCCACTAGACCATGCACGAGATGAATCGACAGGTAACCTAGATGTGATCAATGAAGTCCACTAGACCATGCACGAGATGAATCGACAGGTAGCCTAGATGTGACCAATGAAGTCCACTAGACCATGCACGAGATGAATCGACAGGTAACCTAGATGTGATCAATGAAGTCCACTAGACCATGCACGAGATGAATCGACAGGTAGCCTAGATGTGACCAATGAAGTCCACTAGACCATGCACGAGATGAATCGACAGGTAGCCTAGATGTGACCAATGAAGTCCACTAGACCATGCACGAGATGAACCGACAGGTATCCTAGATGTGACCAATGAAGTCCACTAGACCATGCACGAGATGAATCGACAGGTAGCCTAGATGTGACCAATGAAGTCCACTAGACCATGCACGAGACGAACCGACAGGTAGCTAGATGTGACCAATGAAGTCCACTAGACCATGCACGAGATGAACCGACAGGTAGCTAGATGTGATCAATGAAGTCCACTAGACCATGCACGAGACGAACCGACAGGTAGCTAGATGTGACCAATGAAGTCCACTAGACCATGCACGACGTTTTCGGTAGAAAAACTTACGCCAATTGTTTCTTCTGCCGGAATTCTAGAACGTTATAACGTTGGTTAAGTTATCTTGTGAGATCGTTTTCACCTAAGTATTATGTTCCTCCTCTACAACCAACCAAAGTAAGAAGGGAAATAAAAGAATACGGGGACTCCACAACCATTATGGGCACGTTTTATCAAACGGACAATCGAACTATCAGTAATTGTTTATTGACCACTTATAGTTAGACCTGGTATAAGTAAAGTTTAAAAATGATATTTTTTAAAATTAAATCTTTTTTTGAAAATAGAAACTAGACCTTTAATGTAACCTATCTTTCTTCAGAACAATTAAGAATCCTATCTATTAAGAAAGAAACCTATCTTTCTTAAGATACAATTAGCAAAGAAAACAATCTACCCAATTAGTCTTTTCAAAGTACTGTATAAAGAATATTTATTATATGAATGAAAGTATAGCTTTAAAATAAATAAACCATACACATTTACAAATAACCTTGGGTTTACAACTTGTGCGTTTCATTTAATGGTTCTTCGATTGCATCTTAAAATAATCTTTCTGGTGGTACATAAAGTTTTAAAAAAACACATAAAAACAATCTTTGAGAAAAAGACATTAAAAATACTTTTTTGAAATAATACAAAATAGTCTCACTTCGCGTACAAAACATTATAAACTCAAGTTTCTCTATAAAGCAGTTTCTCTATAAACTCAAGTTTCTCTCTATGTTATAGCCTGTTAAAACACACAATACCTACAAAGTATCCAATTAATTTAAATTTGGATATATGAAAACAAAATAAAAATTTAACACTTTAAAAAGTGAACTGGTTTCCAGCTTTGTGTATGTTCCAGGAATACGATACAAAAGACGGAGGCCACCAACCATTTCACATATCGTTTGATTGGGGCGACAGCGACAATTTCTATTAGTTTTATCGTATTCTTGACGACGTTCTACACCATCAAGCGTATTTTATAGATAGCCAACACTCACTCTGATTATTTCTAAACAGCTTTATTTCTATGGAGAAGGATATTGTTTTTGGTACTGGTAACGAAGGTAATGGTTATGCATACGTAGTAGGATATTGTGCAGGCTACGGCTAAGTGGGTGCTGGTTACGGCTATGAGGGAAGATATGGTGCTGGCAAAAGCTAAGGTTGTACTGGTTCGGCTATGGAGGAGGATATGGTGCTGGCTACGGCTACAGGGGTTACGGCTATGGAGGAGGATATGGTGCTGGCTACGGCTACAGGGGTTACAGCTATGGAGGAGGATATGGTGCTGGCTACGGCTACAGGGGTTACGGCTATGGAGGAGGATATGGTGCTGGCTACGGCTACAGGGGTTATGGCTATGGAGGAGGATATGGTGCTGGCTACAGCTACAGTTGTACTGGTTACGGCTATGGAGGAGGATATGGTGCCGGCAACGGCTACTGCTGTACTGGTTACGGGTAAGGAGTAGGATATGGTGCTGGCTACGGCTACAGGGGTTACGGCTATGGAGGAGGATATGGTGCTGGCTACGGCTACAGGGGTTACGGCTATGGAGGAGGATATGGTGCTGGCTACGGCTACAGGGGTTACGGCTATGGAGGAGGATATGGTGCTGGCTACGGCTACAGGGGTTATGGCTATGGAGGAGGATATGGTGCTGGCTACGGCTACAGTTGTACTGGTTACGGCTATGGAGGAGGATATGGTGCTGGCAACGGCTACTGCTGTACTGGTTACGGGTAAGGAGTAGGATATGGTGCTGGCTACGGCTACAGGGGTTATGGCTATGGAGTTATACAGTGCAATGATTCCCCTACTGGCTGTTGGACAAGGCGGTAAGCTAACTGGTGAGTGACCATCATCACTGCTACAACACTTACTGTCCTGGCCCCAACCTGCTTCCATATCTTGCAATAAATCCCCTTCTGGCTGGTCGACAAACCTGTAAGATAGCTAGCGAGCTATCTTCACGACTGCTCTAATACATACTCGGATGTGTTCAGGGCTAGCCTGCCTCTGTACATTGCAATGATTCCCCTACTGGCTATTGGACAAGACTATAAGCTAGCTGGTGAGTGATCCTCACCAGTGCTAAAACATTTGAATGAGTCCTGGCTCATCCTGCCTCGTACCTTGCAATAGGTCGCCTGTTGGGTGTTTGTAAGCTAGCTGATGAGCGATCTTCAGCACTGCCACAACACATACACGCACGTGTCCGGGTATAACCTGGTTCTGTATTTCAATGATCTTTATTTAACTCAGCTTATACATGACACTTTTTTCTTTACATTTAAATTTACAAAAACATTTAAAAATATTATTGGTTGTATTGTTACTGTTATTACTCGTTGACACGTTGCATAATTTCGACTTTTACAGTTCCAATGATTAGATGTGGCATCTTCTAAGTTAGACGGGAAGAGCGAGCCTCTATCGAAGGAATAACCAACACACTTTTCGTTGAACAGGTCACTTTAAGGAAGCGCTTACGTGCGCGCGCACGTTTTGCCACCCTAAACTAATGTTTGACTATCAATGTGAGCTATATACTTTACAAAAAATGCAAATTGTTACCGTGGTTAGGTAATAAATTACACATGGCTTCATCTCCGTACTACAACTAGGATACACACTATCAGATTTATGCATTTTGGGATCATTAAAAGTATGATTAAGTAGTAGAAATGAAGAGCAGTCAAATCAGAAACAAAACGAACAAAAAATATGTCCAACTACTTAGGTATCATTAAGGTATTTTAGAGATCGTTCCTGCAAGAAACTTACTATTTATTAAAGTTTTATAAAATTAACACAAATCAATAATTAAATCATCGGAATTGTTAATCGTTGAAAATATTATTTTACTGAATCGTTCATTTGTTAATTTAGTTTTAGAAATTTACAGAAATGAACTCTAAAATTGCGTCAACAATATCAGTGAAGTAGGCCTAATATAAAATGAGTAACATGGAAAAGTTAAGTAAATTCCCTTGTGACAGGTCGACAAAGAAAAGTTTTATTTTAGGTTCTTTTTATATTATAATTGCAATTAATATAAATACATATGACAAAATTACAAGATTAGGTGCCAAAATATAGCACAAATTTTCCTGCATATTTTCAATTTTCCTCTCTATACAGTTTAAGGTGTTGGATTATTATTTTTGTTTGTTACTATTTACTCGCTCTCTTTAATTTCGAATTTATGAAGCTGATGGTGTTCTTTAACTTCTTTTACTATTCACCTCTTGTAATGCCTCATTGCAAGGAACCTTTCTCTAATAATTTCATTAACATTTTAAGTAGGCCTAATTGATTTCAAGCTATGGGAAAATTGTCTTAGTAACAAAGTACTACACTTCATAAATGAAGTTATTCAGTACTATTCCGACCGGGATATCTAATTTTTTTAAATATAATTACTGAATACACCGTATTAACATCAGTTGTCATTCACTATAGATTTTAAAAACTGTATTCAAACTCAAAAGGATGAACAAAAATTGTATTTTTAATAGCAACTGAAAATTTGTACAAGATATATATATGTAGTCTATATAAGAAAAGTGTGAGCTAATATAGAAGGAATATAAAAAGAAAGGAGGGATGGATAGCTAAGCATAAGTACCAATCCTATCCCACATCTCTACCAATCCTATCCCACATCTCTATCAATCCTATCCCACATCTCTACCAAGCCTATCCCACATCTCTATCAAGCATATTATAAATCCTACCAAGCCTATTCCTCATCTCTACCAAGCCTGCCCCACATCTCTATCAATCATATCCTACATCTCCACCAAGCCTATCCCACATCTCCACCAAGCCTATCCCACATCTCTACCAAGCCTATCGTACATCTCTACCAATCCTATCCCTCATATCTACCAAGCCTATCCCACATCTCCATCAAGCATATTATAAATCCTACCAAGCCTATTTCTCATCTCTACCAAGCCTGCCCTACATCTCTATCAATCATATCCTACATCTCCACCAAGCCTATCCCACATCTCTACCAAGCCTATCTCACATCTCATCAAGCATATCCCACATCTCTACCAATCCTATCCCACATATCTACCAAGCCTATCCTACATCCCTACCAAGAATAACCCACATCTCTACCAAGCCTATCCTACATCTCTATCAAGCATAGCCTATATCTCTATAAAGCAAACCCACGTCTCTATTAAGCCTATCTCACACCCCTACTATGCTTATCCTACATCTCTATCAAGTCTATTCCACATATCTACCAAGCATTTCCTACACCTCTACAAAGCCTATCCCACATCTTTACTAAGCCTATCCCTCATCTGTAATAAGCTTATCCCACATATCTGCTAAGTCTTCACATCTCTATTATAAACTTATTCTTTATCTCTACTACGTCTATCCCAAATCCCAATCAAATCTACCCCATATCTTTAAAAAGCATATTCCAAATCTCTATCAAGCCTATCTCACATCTCTACCAAGCCTATACCACATCTCTATCAAGCCTAGCTCACATCTCTACTAACGCTATGTTACATCTCTACCAAACCTATCCACATCTCTTCTAAGCCTATTCCACATCTGTAATAAGCTTATCCTACATCTTTACTTAGTAGATCCCAAATCTCTACCTAGTTTATCCCACATATCTACTAAATCTATACTACATCTATCTCAAATCCCTACCAAATCTACCCCATATCTCTACCAAGCATATTCCAAATCTCTATCAAGCCAATCCCACATCTCTACCAAGCCTATCCCACATCTTTACCGAGCCTATACCACATTTTTACCAAGCCTATCTCACATATCTACCAACGCTATGCTACATCTCTACCAAACCTATCCTACATCTCTACCAACGTTATGCTACATCTCTATTAAGCCTAACAATTTTTACACAAGACTGGAAAACGTTTTACGTGAATATCTTATAACTAGTAATAGTCTAGTCGTTGGTGAATTATGCATATAATTTTTGTAAGCAGCTCCGTGAACGTCTTGGAGAAAAATCCTTTTTGTTCCGGGAGTTGCTTTTTGTGAGTGGAAGCAACCCAATCTAGTGAGAGAAAATGTTAGTCATTTAAAAAAGGAAATTTATAGATTGACCAATTCTAGACAATTTTTATTGTAATAAGTTTTTTGTAATGTTCTTACTTTCGAAATATTTAGGGATAAAACTGTCGA
>JBAIZL010000002.1:8456229-8536229 GCA_036971475.1 Prosapia bicincta
TACGTCCCTGCCGGGATATATTTGAGAATAATTATTACTTGAATACTCGCAACTTAGCCCATCTCAGACTAAGAAAGAGCCAGAGATGCTAAATAGGGTGGCCAGGAGTAAGTGAAGAGATTTAACTAGTTAGAAAAGACATGTATAGATCTATCTTATATGTGTTCCACTCGATATTCCGTAGTTGGAGCTAACCTTTAGCTAGATACCTCTTTTCTTAACTAATTTATTATTATTATTATAAAGTCACAAATAATACTCATCTTCTCGACCCAAAATACGTGTTTTCGTTGCATGTGTCAATATTAGACCAAATTCATCTTTTGTGTTTGATTTTGCGATTGGTAAATTGTCTGGTATTTTATAATTACGTCGTAAAGACATTTCCGCACACAATAACTGTAACGTAATTCTTATTTTGAGATAAAAAAGTCTCTTAATTATAGATAAACTTTTTATATAAACCCTACACAACTCGATTGAATTTTCGAAGGAAACTATTACAAAAGTAACTAGATTTGACCTAGATTACATTTAATACATGCATCGTTAACTTCCTCGCCACGCCTAATACTGTGACCAGTCACTTAGTAGAGATTACATTTAATACATGCATCGTTAGCTTCCTCGCCACGCCTAATACTGTGACCAGTCACTTAGTAGAGATTACATTTAATACATGCATCGTTAACTTCCTCGCCACGCCTAATACTGTGACCAGTCACTTAGTAGAGATTACATTTAATACATGCATCGTTAGCTTCCTCGCCACGCCTAATACTGTGACCAGTCAGTAGAGATTACATTTAATACATGCATCGTTAACTTCCTCGCCTCGCCTAATACTGTGACCAGTCACTTAGTAGAGATTACATTTAATACATGCATCGTTAACTTCCTCGCCACGCCTAATACTGTGACCAGTCACTTAGTAGAGATTACATTTAATACATGCATCGTTAACTTCCTCGCCACGCCTAATACTGTGACCAGTCAGTAGAGATTACATTTAATACATGCATCGTTAACTTCCTCGCCACGCCTAATACTGTGACCAGTCACTTAGTAGAGATTACATTTAATACATGCATCGTTAACTTCCTCGCCACGCCTAATACTGTGACCAGTCACTTAGTAGAGATTACATTTAATACATGCATCGTTAACTTCCTCGCCACGCCTAATACTGCGACCAGTCACTTGGTAGAGATTACATTTAATACATGCATCGTTAACTTCCTCGCCACGCCTAATACTGTGACCAGTCACTTAGTAGAGATTACATTTAATACATGCATCGTTAACTTCCTCGCCACGCCTAATACTGTGACCAGTCACTTAGTAGAGATTACATTTAATACATGCATCGTTAACTTCCTCGCCACGCCTAATACTGTGACCAGTCACTTGGTAGAGATTACATTTAATACATGCATCGTTAACTTCCTCGCCACGCCTAATACTGTGACCAGTCACTTAGTAGAGATTACATTTAATACATGCATCGTTAACTTCCTCGCCACGCCTAATACTATGACCAGTCATTTAGTAGAGATTACATTTAATACATGCATCGTTAACTTCCTCGCCTCGCCTAATACTGTGACCAGTCACTTAGTAGAGATTACATTTCATACATGCATCGTTAACTTCCTCGCCACGCCTAATACTGTGACCAGTCACTTGGTAGAGATTACATTTATTACATGCATCGTTAACTTCCTCGCCACGCCTGATACTGTGACCAGTCACTCAGTAGAGATTACATTTAATACATGCATCGTTAACTTCCTCGCCACGCCTAATACTGTGCCCAGTCATTTAGTAGAGATTACATTTAATACATGCATCGTTAACTTCCTCGCCACGCCTAATACTGTGACCAGTCACTTAGTAGAGATTACATTTAATACATGCATCGTTAACTTCCTCGCCACGCCTAATACTGTGCCCAGACATTTAGTAGAGATTACATTTAATACATGCATCGTTAACTTTGTCGCCACGCCTAATACTGTGCCCAGTCACTCAGTAGAGATTACATTTAATACATGCATCGTTAACTTCCTCGCCACGCCTAATACTGTGCCCAGTCATTTAGTAGAGATTACATTTAATACATGCATCGTTAACTTCCTCGCCACGCCTAATACTGTGACCAGTCACTTGGTAGAGATTACATTTAATACATGCATCGTTAACTTCCTCGCCACGCCTAATACTGTGACCAGTCACTCAGTAGAGATTACATTTAATACATGCATCGTTAACTTCCTCGCCACGCCTAATACTGTGCCCAGTCATTTAGTAGAGATTACATTTAATACATGCATCGTTAACTTCCTCGCCACGCCTAATACTGTGACCAGTCACTCAGTAGAGATTACATTTAATACATGCATCGTTAACTTCCTCGCCACGCCTAAAACTGTGGCCAGTCATTTAGTAGAGATTACATTTAATACATGCATCGTTAACTTCCTCGCCACGCCTAATACTGTGACCAGTCACTTAGTAGAGATTACATTTAATACATGCATCGTTAACTTCCTCGCCACGCCTAATACTGTGACCAGTCACTTGGTAGAGATTACATTTCATACATGCATCGTTAACTTCCTCGCCACGCCTAATACTGTGACCAGTCACTTAGTAGAGATTACATTTAATACATGCATCGTTAACTTCCTCGCCACGCCTAATACTGTGACCAGTCACTTGGTAGAAATTACATTTAATACATGCATCGTTAACTTCCTCGCCTCGCCTAATACTGTGACCAGTCACTTGGTAGAGATTACATTTAATACATGCATCGTTAACTTCCTCGCCACGCCTAATACTGTGACCAGTCACTTGGTAGAGATTACATTTAATACATGCATCGTTAACTTCCTCGCCACGCCTAATACTGTGACCAGTCACTTGGTAGAGATTACATTTAATACATGCATCGTTAACTTCCTCGCCACGCCTAATACTGTGACCAGTCACTTAGTAGAGATTACATTTAATACATGCATCGTTAACTTCCTCGCCACGCCTAATACTGTGACCAGTCACTTGGTAGAGATTACATTTAATACATGCATCGTTAACTTCCTCGCCACGCCTAATACTGTGACCAGTCACTTAGTAGAGATTACATTTAATACATGCATCGTTAACTTCCTCGCCACGCCTAATACTGTGACCAGTCACTTGGTAGAGATTACATTTAATACATGCATCGTTAACTTCCTCGCCACGCCTAATACTGTGCCCAGTCATTTAGTAGAGATTACATTTAATACATGCATCGTTAACTTCCTCGCCACGCCTAATACTGTGACCAGTCACTTGGTAGAGATTACATTTAATACATGCATCGTTAACTTCCTCGCCACGCCTAATACTGTGACCAGTCACTCAGTAGAGATTACATTTAATACATGCATCGTTAACTTCCTCGCCACGCCTAATACTGTGCCCAGTCATTTAGTAGAGATTACATTTAATACATGCATCGTTAACTTCCTCGCCACGCCTAATACTGTGACCAGTCACTCAGTAGAGATTACATTTAATACATGCATCGTTAACTTCCTCGCCACGCCTAAAACTGTGGCCAGTCATTTAGTAGAGATTACATTTAATACATGCATCGTTAACTTCCTCGCCACGCCTAATACTGTGACCAGTCACTTAGTAGAGATTACATTTAATACATGCATCGTTAACTTCCTCGCCACGCCTAATACTGTGACCAGTCACTTGGTAGAGATTACATTTCATACATGCATCGTTAACTTCCTCGCCACGCCTAATACTGTGACCAGTCACTTAGTAGAGATTACATTTAATACATGCATCGTTAACTTCCTCGCCACGCCTAATACTGTGACCAGTCACTTGGTAGAAATTACATTTAATACATGCATCGTTAACTTCCTCGCCTCGCCTAATACTGTGACCAGTCACTTGGTAGAGATTACATTTAATACATGCATCGTTAACTTCCTCGCCACGCCTAATACTGTGACCAGTCACTTGGTAGAGATTACATTTAATACATGCATCGTTAACTTCCTCGCCACGCCTAATACTGTGACCAGTCACTTGGTAGAGATTACATTTAATACATGCATCGTTAACTTCCTCGCCACGCCTAATACTGTGACCAGTCACTTAGTAGAGATTACATTTAATACATGCATCGTTAACTTCCTCGCCACGCCTAATACTGTGACCAGTCACTTGGTAGAGATTACATTTAATACATGCATCGTTAACTTCCTCGCCACGCCTAATACTGTGACCAGTCACTTAGTAGAGATTACATTTAATACATGCATCGTTAACTTCCTCGCCACGCCTAATACTGTGACCAGTCACTTGGTAGAGATTACATTTAATACATGCATCGTTAACTTCCTCGCCACGCCTAATACTGTGACAAGTCACTTGGTAGAGATTACATTTAATACATGCATCGTTAACTTCCTCGCCACGCCTAATACTGTGCCCAGTCACTTGGTAGAGATTACATTTAATACGACCCAAAATACGCGTTTTCGTTGCATGTGTCAATATTAGACCAAATTCATCTTTTGTGTTTGATTTTAAGATTGGTAAATTGTCTGGTATTTTATAATTACGTCGTAAAGACATTTCCGCACACAATAACTGTAACGTAATTCTTATTTTGAGATAAAAAGGCTCTTAATTATAAATAAACCTTTTATATAAACCCTACACAATTCGATAGAACTTTCGTAGGAAACTATTACAAAAGTAACTAGATTTGACCTAGATTACATTTAATACATGCATCGTTAACTTCCTCGCCACGCCTAATACTGTGACCAGTCACTTAGTAGAGATTACATTTAATACATGCATCGTTAGCTTCCTCGCCACGCCTAATACTGTGACCAGTCACTTAGTAGAGATTACATTTAATACATGCATCGTTAACTTCCTCGCCACGCCTAATACTGTGACCAGTCACTTAGTAGAGATTACATTTAATACATGCATCGTTAGCTTCCTCGCCACGCCTAATACTGTGACCAGTCAGTAGAGATTACATTTAATACATGCATCGTTAACTTCCTCGCCTCGCCTAATACTGTGACCAGTCACTTAGTAGAGATTACATTTAATACATGCATCGTTAACTTCCTCGCCACGCCTAATACTTTGACCAGTCACTTAGTAGAGATTACATTTAATACATGCATCGTTAACTTCCTCGCCACGCCTAATACTGTGACCAGTCAGTAGAGATTACATTTAATACATGCATCGTTAACTTCCTCGCCACGCCTAATACTGTGACCAGTCACTTAGTAGAGATTACATTTAATACATGCATCGTTAACTTCCTCGCCACGCCTAATACTGTGACCAGTCACTTAGTAGAGATTACATTTAATACATGCATCGTTAACTTCCTCGCCACGCCTAATACTGCGACCAGTCACTTGGTAGAGATTACATTTAATACATGCATCGTTAACTTCCTCGCCACGCCTAATACTGTGACCAGTCACTTAGTAGAGATTACATTTAATACATGCATCGTTAACTTCCTCGCCACGCCTAATACTGTGACCAGTCACTTAGTAGAGATTACATTTAATACATGCATCGTTAACTTCCTCGCCACGCCTAATACTGTGACCAGTCACTTGGTAGAGATTACATTTAATACATGCATCGTTAACTTCCTCGCCACGCCTAATACTGTGACCAGTCACTTAGTAGAGATTACATTTAATACATGCATCGTTAACTTCCTCGCCACGCCTAATACTGTGACCAGTCATTTAGTAGAGATTACATTTAATACATGCATCGTTAACTTCCTCGCCACGCCTAATACTGTGACCAGTCACTTAGTAGAGATTACATTTCATACATGCATCGTTAACTTCCTCGCCACGCCTAATACTGTGACCAGTCACTTGGTAGAGATTACATTTAATACATGCATCGTTAACTTCCTCGCCACGCCTAATACTGTGACCAGTCACTCAGTAGAGATTACATTTAATACATGCATCGTTAACTTCCTCGCCACGCCTAATACTGTGCCCAGTCATTTAGTAGAGATTACATTTAATACATGCATCGTTAACTTCCTCGCCACGCCTAATACTGTGACCAGTCACTTAGTAGAGATTACATTTAATACATGCATCGTTAACTTCCTCGCCACGCCTAATACTGTGCCCAGTCATTTAGTAGAGATTACATTTAATACATGCATCGTTAACTTCCTCGCCACGCCTAATACTGTGCCCAGTCACTCAGTAGAGATTACATTTAATACATGCATCGTTAACTTCCTCGCCACGCCTAATACTGTGCCCAGTCATTTAGTAGAGATTACATTTAATACATGCATCGTTAACTTCCTCGCCACGCCTAATACTGTGACCAGTCACTTGGTAGAGATTACATTTAATACATGCATCGTTAACTTCCTCGCCACGCCTAATACTGTGACCAGTCACTCAGTAGAGATTACATTTAATACATGCATCGTTAACTTCCTCGCCACGCCTAATACTGTGCCCAGTCATTTAGTAGAGATTACATTTAATACATGCATCGTTAACTTCCTCGCCACGCCTAATACTGTGACCAGTCACTCAGTAGAGATTACATTTAATACATGCATCGTTAACTTCCTCGCCACGCCTAATACTGTGACCAGTCACTCAGTAGAGATTACATTTAATACATGCATCGTTAACTTCCTCGCCACGCCTAATACTGTGACCAGTCACTTAGTAGAGATTACATTTAATACATGCATCGTTAACTTCCTCGCCACGCCTAATACTGTGACCAGTCATTTAGTAGAGATTACATTTAATACATGCATCGTTAACTTCCTCGCCACGCCTAATACTGTGACCAGTCATTTAGTAGAGATTACATTTCATACATGCATCGTTAACTTCCTCGCCACGCCTAATACTGTGCCCAGTCACTTGGTAGAGATTACATTTAATACATGCATCGTTAACTTCCTCGCCACGCCTAATACTGTGACCAGTCACTTAGTAGAGATTACATTTAATACATGCATCGTTAACTTCCTCGCCACGCCTAATACTGTGCCCAGTCATTTAGTAGAGATTACATTTAATACATGCATCGTTAACTTCCTCGCCACGCCTAATACTGTGCCCAGTCACTCAGTAGAGATTACATTTAATACATGCATCGTTAACTTCCTCGCCACGCCTAATACTGTGCCCAGTCATTTAGTAGAGATTACATTTAATACATGCATCGTTAACTTCCTCGCCACGCCTAATACTGTGACCAGTCACTTGGTAGAGATTACATTTAATACATGCATCGTTAACTTCCTCGCCACGCCTAATACTGTGACCAGTCACTCAGTAGAGATTACATTTAATACATGCATCGTTAACTTCCTCGCCACGCCTAATACTGTGCCCAGTCATTTAGTAGAGATTACATTTAATACATGCATCGTTAACTTCCTCGCCACGCCTAATACTGTGACCAGTCACTCAGTAGAGATTACATTTAATACATGCATCGTTAACTTCCTCGCCACGCCTAATACTGTGACCAGTCACTCAGTAGAGATTACATTTAATACATGCATCGTTAACTTCCTCGCCACGCCTAATACTGTGACCAGTCACTTAGTAGAGATTACATTTAATACATGCATCGTTAACTTCCTCGCCACGCCTAATACTGTGACCAGTCACTTAGTAGAGATTACATTTAATACATGCATCGTTAACTTCCTCGCCACGCCTAATACTGTGACCAGTCACTTAGTAGAGATTACATTTAATACATGCATCGTTAACTTCCTCGCCACGCCTAATATTGTGACCAGTCACTTAGTAGAGATTACATTTAATACATGCATCGTTAACTTCCTCGCCACGCCTAATACTGTGACCAGTCATTTGGTAGAGATTACATTTAATACATGCATCGTTAACTTCCTCGCCTCGCCTAATACTGTGACCAGTCACTTGGTAGAGATTACATTTAATACATGCATCGTTAACTTCCTCGCCACGCCTAATACTGTGACTAGTCACTTGGTAGAGATTACATTTAATACATGCATCGTTAACTTCCTCGCCACGCCTAATACTGTGACTAGTCACTTGGTAGAGATTACATTTAATACATGCATCGTTAACTTCCTCGCCACGCCTAATACTGTGCCCAGTCACTTGGTAGAGATTACATTTAATACATGCATCGTTAACTTCCTCGCCACGCCTAATACTGTGACCAGTCACTTGGTAGAGATTACATTTAATACATGCATCGTTAACTTCCTCGCCACGCCTAATACTGTGACCAGTCACTTGGTAGAGATTACATTTAATGCATGCATCGTTAACTTCCTCGCCACGCCTAATACTGTGACCAGTCACTTGGTAGAGATTACATTTCATACATGCATCGTTAACTTCCTCGCCACGCCTAATACTGTGACCAGTCACTTAGTAGTGATTACATTTAATACATGCATCGTTAACTTCCTCGATACGCCTAATACTGCGACGACCAGTCACTTAGTAGAGATTACATTTAATACATGCATCGTTAACTTCCTCGCCATGCCTAATACTGTGACCAGTATTTTAGTAGAGATTACATTTAATACATGCATCGTTAACTTCCTCGCCACGCCTAATACTGTGACCAGTCACTTGGTAGAGATTACATTTAATACATGCATCGTTAACTTCCTCGCCTCGCCTAATACTGTGACCAGTCACTTGGTAGAGATTACATTTAATACATGCATCGTTAACTTCCTCGCCACGCCTAATACTGTGACCAGTCACTTGGTAGAGATTACATTTAATACATGCATCGTTAACTTCCTCGCCACCCCTAATACTGTGACCAGTCACTTGGTAGAGATTACATTTAATACATGCATCGTTAACTTCCTCGCCACCCCTAATACTGTGACCAGTCACTTGGTAGAGATTACATTTAATACATGCATCGTTAACTTCCTCGCCACGCCTAATACTGTGACCAGTCACTTGGTTGAGATTACATTTAATACATGCATCGTTAACTTCCTCGCCACGCCTAATACTGTGACCAGTCATTTAGTAGAGATTACATTTAATACATGCATCGTTAACTTCCTCGCCACGCCTAATACTGTGACCAGTCACTTGGTAGAGATTACATTTAATACATGCATCGTTAACTTCCTCGCCACCCCTAATACTGTGACCAGTCACTTGGTAGAGATTACATTTAATACATGCATCGTTAACTTCCTCGCCACCCCTAATACTGTGACCAGTCACTTGGTAGAGATTACATTTAATACATGCATCGTTAACTTCCTCGCCACGCCTAATACTGTGACCAGTCACTTGGTTGAGATTACATTTAATACATGCATCGTTAACTTCCTCGCCACGCCTAATACTGTGACCAGTCACTTAGTAGAGATTACATTTAATACATGCATCGTTAACTTCCTCGATACGCCTAATACTGCGACGACCAGTCACTTAGTAGAGATTACATTTAATACATGCATCGTTAACTTCCTCGCCATGCCTAATACTGTGACCAGTATTTTAGTAGAGATTACATTTAATACATGCATCGTTAACTTCCTCGCCACGCCTAATACTGTGACCAGTCACTTGGTAGAGATTACATTTAATACATGCATCGTTAACTTCCTCGCCTCGCCTAATACTGTGACCAGTCACTTGGTAGAGATTATATTTAATACATGCATCGTTAACTTCCTCGCCACGCCTAATACTGTGACCAGTCACTTGGTAGAGATTACATTTAATACATGCATCGTTAACTTCCTCGCCACGCCTAATACTGTGACCAGTCACTTGGTAGAGATTACATTTAATACATGCATCGTTAACTTCCTCGCCACCCCTAATACTGTGACCAGTCACTTGGTAGAGATTACATTTAATACATGCATCGTTAACTTCCTCGCCACCCCTAATACTGTGACCAGTCACTTGGTAGAGATTACATTTAATACATGCATCGTTAACTTCCTCGCCACGCCTAATACTGTGACCAGTCACTTGGTTGAGATTACATTTAATACATGCATCGTTAACTTCCTCGCCTCGCCTAATACTGTGACCAGTCACTTGGTAGAGATTACATTTAATACATGCATCGTTAACTTCCTCGCCACGCCTAATACTGTGACCAGTCACTTGGTTGAGATTACATTTAATACATGCATCGTTAACTTCCTCGCCACGCCTAATACTGTGACCAGTCACTTGGTTGAGATTACATTTAATACATGCATCGTTAACTTCCTCGCCACGCCTAATACTGTGACCAGTCACTTGGTTGAGATTACATTTAATACATGCATCGTTAACGTCCTCGCCTCGCCTAATACTGTGACCAGTCACTTGGTAGAGATTACATTTAATACATGCATCGTTAACTTCCTCGCCACGCCTAATACTGTGACCAGTCACTTGGTAGAGATTACATTTAATACATGCATCGTTAACTTCCTCGCCACGCCTAATACTGTGACCAGTCACTTGGTAGAGATTACATTTAATACATGCATCGTTAACTTCCTCGCCTCGCCTAATACTGTGACCAGTCACTTGGTAGAGATTACATTTAATACATGCATCGTTAACTTCCTCGCCACGCCTAATACTGTGACCAGTCACTTGGTAGAGATTACATTTAATACATGCATCGTTAACTTCCTCGCCACCCCTAATACTGTGACCAGTCACTTGGTAGAGATTACATTTAATACATGCATCGTTAACTTCCTCGCCACTCCTAATACTGTGACCAGTCACTTGGTAGAGATTACATTTAATACATGCATCGTTAACTTCCTCGCCACCCCTAATACTGTGACCAGTCACTTGGTAGAGATTACATTTAATACATGCATCGTTAACTTCCTCGCCACGCCTAATACTGTGACCAGTCACTTGGTTGAGATTACATTTAATACATGCATCGTTAACTTCCTCGCCACCCCTAATACTGTGACCAGTCACTTGGTAGAGATTACATTTAATACATGCATCGTTAACTTCCTCGCCACGCCTAATACTGTGACCAGTCACTTGGTTGAGATTACATTTAATACATGCATCGTTAACTTCCTCGCCACCCCTAATACTGTGACCAGTCACTTGGTAGAGATTACATTTAATACATGCATCGTTAACTTCCTCGCCACGCCTAATACTGTGACCAGTCACTTGGTAGAGATTACATTTAATACATGCATCGTTAACTTCCTCGCCACGCCTAATACTGTGGCCAGTCACTTAGTAGAGATTACATTTAATACATGCATCGTTAACTTCCTCGCCACGCCTAATACTGTGACCAGTCACTTGGTAGAGATTACATTTAATACATGCATCGTTAACTTCCTCGCCACCCCTAATACTGTGACCAGTCACTTGGTAGAGATTACATTTAATACATGCATCGTTAACTTCCTCGCCACGCCTAATACTGTGACCAGTCACTTAGTAGAGATTACATTTAATACATGCATCGTTAACTTCCTCGCCACGCCTAATACTGTGACCAGTCACTTAGTAGAGATTACATTTAATACATGCATCGTTAACTTCCTCGCCACGCCTAATACTGTGACCAGTCACTCAGTAGAGATTACATTTAATACATGCATCGTTAACTTCCTCGCCACGCCTAATACTGTGACCAGTCACTTGGTAGAGATTACATTTAATACATGCATCGTTAACTTCCTCGCCACGCCTAATACTGTGACCAGTCACTTGGTAGAGATTACATTTAATACATGCATCGTTAACTTCCTCGCCACGCCTAATACTGTGACCAGTCACTTAGTAGAGATTACATTTAATACATGCATCGTTAACTTCCTCGCCACGCCTAATACTGTGACCAGTCACTTGGTAGAGATTACATTTAATACATGCATCGTTAACTTCCTCGCCACGCCTAATACTGTGACCAGTCACTTGGTAGAGATTACATTTAATACATGCATCGTTAACTTCCTCGCCACGCCTAATACTGTGACCAGTCACTTGGTAGAGATTACATTTAATACATGCATCGTTAACTTCCTCGCCACGCCTAATACTGTGACCAGTCACTTGGTAGAGATTACATTTAATACATGCATCGTTAACTTCCTCGCCACGCCTAATACTGTGACCAGTCACTTGGTAGAGATTACATTTAATACATGCATCGTTAACTTCCTCGCCACACCTAATACTGTGACTAGTCACTTAGTAGAGTATTATTGTTGTAATAATTTCCTCTGAAAGTAATTGCTCTATAATCGACATTAAAATTAAAGTTCAAATAAAAATATTTGTTTATTCAATCTTCACGTGAGCTACTTACGTAACTTACGGTCTGAATTGACAATGGGACACATTTCCCGAAACGGTCGTCCTCAACAAATATAAGTAAGTGCTATTATAGGCAAGTTGTAAAATATTTACATGTGTTTTTAGTTAAATCAAAGGTTTTGGTTGTTGATAAGTTGTTTTATTTATTTCAAATAAAAACAATATAAAATAAATTTTTGAAATCTATTCATTTTCTTGGGTCAACAGAGAAAAGGTTCACTTTATTTAATATTTATTAAACAATGACAGTTATTGTAAATAAAGTAGCATAACATATACGTTAAAACAGGTGGTCTACCACATAGCCTATAACATATGATCAGCTGTTTTATGAAGTCATATGTTATTACTTATTTTAAGCCAAATTGGACGAAATAACTATATTCCAAATCTTGTCCCTTTTGTGAAAAGTTTTTTTCCAATATAAAACTAAAATTAATTTATTAAATTCAAGTAATGAATTAATATTTGAAAAAACTGTATTGACATCAAGTATCATCCACTGCAATTTTAAAAAATGTATTTGAACTAGAGTGGGTGAATAAAACGTATTTTATTAACGATTGAAAATTTAAACAAAACAAAATATATATATACATATATATATATATATATATATATATATATATATATATATATATACTATATGTACTTGAACAAGAATCTTACTTGGTATTTATAGGAGTTAACTTTCAAAGATTGATAGTAGCCTATCTTCATTGTCGAAAAATCAACAGTTGAACAGTTGTCGCTCGACAATACTATCAATCTTTGAGAGTTAACTCGCATAAATATCAAGTAAGATTCTTGTTTAAGTACATATAATGAAAGTGATATATATATATCACCATATTTATAAAACTGTTAGAACTCGATTTTGTTTCTAGTTGTATTACAGCCCAAATAAAATACTTCAACGGAGTCGTAATTTTTTAAAGAGGAGACTATACTGTTAATCCGGAGCAATTAGGCCTACCAGTCTGTCATGCGAGCTATGGTGCAGGAATTCCTGCCAGCATTAGATTGCACACACAACGCACATATTTGCATATTAACTGCCTAAGCCAATCTCGACGCTATAAAGTGATATTGCCCTGGTACACAAAGTTACAGGTCGGAAACAAACAAGTTAGTCTCTGAGGACAGTTTGACTAGGTGATATATCAAGGCACGCAATCCCCTCTGAGACATCCCCTTTAAAGCCGTGACATTCTGGTTTAGCAAAGGTTTTTATCGTTGTATCAACACAATACAGAATAATTAAATAAAGGTGTTGAAATAGAATAAATATACAGTGTAATCTTGTCAACTAAACCACTAATATATAAACTTCCCCTATAATTGAATATTTTCAGTAGCTTTAGATCTGTTATGTCAGTTCCACCTTTGAATATATTTAAGTAAAACTTTTGATAAACCGAAGTTTGTACGGTTTTATTACATACACTTGCGTACGTAATATTAACTTACACACAATTATAACAATTGGTTACGGTCTCAATTGGCAATAGGGCGCATCTTCCTCATTAAACAAAAAGTAAGTGCTAAATTAATATTGGCAATATTTGAAGTGAGGTTGAATGTATGAGTTTTCAATTTTTTAATTCCGGGGCGACACCACATAGATTTATTTTTTCGCTGTTTCTAAAGACTTTCACCAAGTAGCCTATATTTGTTTTACAATATCGGTGGTGTTATAGACATGTAACAACCTTATAAAAATTTTATTTTTTTTTAAATAAATAAAACATTTTAAAAAGACAATGTTAAAATATAAATAAGGTTCACCTTGAACTTTCCCCAAACTTTCATGTAGAAACCTAATATGCATGAAGTGTTTATGCATGCAAGTTTTTAAGAAAAACGTACATGGATTTTTTAATTTTTGGAAGTAAAATAAAGTTGTCTGAGTATATTTAAGATTGAGATTTAACATATATATATATATATATATATATTTTACTGAGCTACCCTCGACTTTTCATTCAACACGCAGTATCATAGCAGTCCGAACCAGGTTGTCCTTCGCCTCTACTGTTATTTAAGTGGCAACCATAAAATAATAAATTGTATACCAAAAACTGCATCCAATGTGCAGCTATTCCAAAACAAGATTTTACGAGTAATCACGAAGCCACCTAGATGCAGAAGATTAATACAGCTTCACACTGACTAGGAAGTGCTTTCGATACTTACAACCATATTCTATGTATAAACAGCCCCACACACGTACAACATACACACTCATGTTTCCCTTCGTAGGTGTGACTGCACTCTCGACAGACTCTCGCTATCCTTACTGAGACCAGCCAGAACTATATTTATACCATGTACGTACTACTCTCTTGTAATTCTGTTTCACTTGTAGCAAGGGCAGATCCCTGGGGACGTAGTCAGCTCTAACGGGAATACTAGTTTTGTTTTGCATGACCATTCCAGTTTCGAGTAAGGATCGGACTCTCGGATTCCCCAATCTGACCTTTGTCCAGTAGTAGAGAGGGAAAGACCAACTGTATGTCACAGTAGAGGGCCACAGTAGAGGGTCGGGCATGGCTGTACTGGACGGCCCGGCGTCTAATAGTCTAACAGCCGAGGACGGGCGTTGGATAGAAGTTCCAAGTAGGCACCATACACCTCCTACTCATAACCTCACTAACAAAGTGTTTGTATGGTAATAGCTCTCCTTATCCCAGTCCCAGGATCCCTGCATGATCCTGATCATGCAGGAAACAGGAGTTTTTTAACAACGTTTCTTTCTTTCCAGGTTTTCTCATCCCGCTCTTAGCGTGACACTTACCATACTGCTTTATTTCATTACCTCCTGATTTTCCATGAAAAGAGCTTATTAGTTTGGTACATGGACAATCGTTCCCGATTCCTGCCCTCGCAGAAAAGACACTATAGTTTGATTTAAAACCGAATAGGACTCTACGAAAGTGAAGTCGGCCAAAATGGGTGGGGCGCTACCAACCTCTGGGAAATCCACATCCAGCCGCGTCGGTGAGCCTTGTTGCCAATTCGACATTACGTCAAGAAACTTCTGTTCGTCGCTCAGTGTCACAGCGTTCAAACTGACAACACCGCATCTCCACCCCGCCACATATCGTTCCTCTTCTGCTTTAAATAAAACTATAACGCATTGTTGGACAAAGACATCTAGTTATAGGATGCTACGAGGGCTATGAGGGTTTTGAAAGTCTAGACAGGAACCTAATAGACCAAAAGGAGTCATTTCTACGTACGACACGAGCCAAGTGATGACGGAATTCGTCAGTATCCGATTCAGGCTA
This sequence comes from Prosapia bicincta, assembly GCA_036971475.1. Taxonomy (NCBI): domain Eukaryota; kingdom Metazoa; phylum Arthropoda; class Insecta; order Hemiptera; family Cercopidae; genus Prosapia; species Prosapia bicincta. Next base: position 8,471,948 of record JBAIZL010000002.1, read on the forward strand.
AAGTTCGTAGGAGAATGCCGTTGCAGTGTGTTTAATTGCTTTAAAAAAACAGGTATAATTCTGTGTAAACGATGAAAATTAGTAGCTGAAAAATACACCTAATAAAAGATACACAAAACTGTTTTTAAAAATTAAAAAACACCACGTTCCAAACACCAATATTTTAAAAATATTAACGTCTTTTAAATCCATAAAATTATAGTTTTCTAGGAAAGTAGGGGTTTACACTTTATTACAGTTTTTAAATTATTATTTAGAATTTAAAAAGAAATCTATTTTTAATTTTTTAAAGTTTTAGTTTTGTAATATAACTTCTAAATTTAATCATATATTCTTTTAAATGTTTGATTATTTTATATTTTTGTAACTATTAATTTGTTTATCACTCAAAAATCGACTTTCGGAAGAGTTGCTAAGTCTCTCTAAATTGTGCAACAAAACCTTTTATAAGAGCATTTTATCGCTTGCTAACCAACTACTGACCATTATATAGTTTATTGACATGTTTTTTAACCATTTACAAATCCTTTACGGAACTTTTTCATATGTTTTCATTGAAATATGTGGATTTTCTAAAAATTTTCTATTTTGTAAATTTATATTTCTCACTCACAACTTTTAAAGTAGGATGTTTTTTCACTATGGAAAGCTCATTTAGGTAAACACAGTGCAAATATGTAGATATAACAGAACCTCAGTAAATTGGATAAACACAAGGTCAAGTATGCAGGAGTACTGGAAAATGAAGAACACTAGGTAGTGCTAGACAAAGATGATGCTACAATGTAAGACATAGGTACAGCGGGCTGCAATATTAGAAGAGTTTGTATTGAGTATCCGAGGATCCCTTTTGCGCCAGTAAGAAAAAGTTTCATCACTATAGGAAGCTCCTTAGACCCTCCCTGTGTCAAGTAAGTAGACATAACATCAGACTAAATGATCACAGAAAAGTGAATAATAATAGATTATAACAAACAGAGCGAGACAAAGAGAATATCACAAGGGGCCTGGGTTGAGGACATGGGTTGTATTCCTTGCATCGTTTATCATTTAAAAAGCAGTTAGTTGTGTGTGCGGTTATCTCATTGCTCCTATGTTTAGTACTTTACATTAAAATATTCTATTGATATTTGGGATAATGGTATTTACTTGAAATATTACCCAGTTACTACTGAATTTCCTTATAGCATTTTAATTAGAATTATTGTACACGTATTTTCAATTAAAAATTGTAATTGTTAAAATGAATTTTCAAAACCCTTTTTTTTATTTTCATAATTATAAAAGCTTTTTGATTGTGTGTCAAGACTTGTCGAGCTTTAAATTTATTATAATAACTATACTTGAGCTATGGAAATGCAAATCCAGAAGAAAAATATCCCGCATATTGTTGCAATTTTTTAAATTTTAAATTAAAGTAAGATTTTAATATACATTTAACCCTTAGCGCTCGGATTTTTTTAACATGCTTTGCTTCCCCACTTGTAATTAATTTGAGACAAATTCCTCGCCTGCAAGTTGCATTATTGTTTATGGAAAAGTTTGTTTTCTCTTACATGATTTTAGTAAACTAAGCTATTTTTATTTACTAATAGTGTATGTACATGATTTTATTATCTTATTTGTAGTTTTGCAGAGTATGATATCTTTGAAAACAGTCTACCGGATGAAGTCCTGGTTTTCTGTTGTATGTTTTGCAGTGAAAAACTGTTTCCCTTCTGCCTCCTTTTATCTTCCTGTTACTGCAAACTACACAATCCTTAGAACTACTTTTATCATTGGAAAAGATTAAATGTAATTTTCCATTCAGTCTTTCTTCTTTGTCAGTAGTTGATGGCCGACCCCTCTTACTATACGGGTTATTTCTGATATCACCAATACGTTCCCTCACCAAGTTTTGGCGAAACTATTTTTGTTTAACAGGATTTTCTCTCATTTCCTTTTTTTTTGTTATTATAGATAATAAAACTGTTTACTACAGCTACATCTAATAGCCAGAAAAATATTTTCCTCCACCATTTATTTGTTCTTCTCGTAAAACTGCACGGTTCATTATATTGAACAGCTAAACCTACACCACCCATAAACTGGTTATATTTACAAATACCTGTTGGTTTAGTTATTTTGTTTATGAAACTGAACTACATTCTAATAAATCAGGATCAAGTAAAAGATCAGGAATTTCAGAATCACTAATTGCACGTGAAGCGACGGCAAACTACGAGTAAACAAATAACCGGCAAAACTGTAACCTACTTGCAGCTTACAACGTAGCGGCAAACTAGATTTTGTGACGACTCACATATTCCTAGGCATTTTCAACTTTGTTCACATTATTGTCAATATAGTGTAGCACCAAACGGTAAAAGATTGAATGTCGTCGGCTTCGCCGCAGACGAGTTATAGGCATTTGAAAATCGTGCGGGTGACCCCCGACATACGAGTAAACTGCAATATACGCTTGGCGGGGCTGCCCCGACAGTCGAGTGCTAAGGGTAATGACAAATTAACTAACGAAGTGAAAATAGTTCTGCTGTTATATATTTAAAATGGAAAATTTATTTATATAATTTACTGAACAAAGTGTATAAGTTACGTAGAATAGAATGATAATTATATATACAGTTTTTACGTACTGATTATATATATATTTCTTTAAATTATTTTACAAAATATAGAATTTAAAAATAAAAGATGTTCTATGTAACTATTATAACTTCTAGTAAATCTTTATTTATATTTATATACCATGAAATAAATATTAGTTATAAAAAATTCTTCAATTGTTATTTACTTTGTATGAGTGTGTTTAGGAAAAAGTGGGCTTTGGTCCATAACAAAGAAGGCAAGTTCATACAAAAAAGGCATATTGGTTATCAGTTAATATTAAGATACCCAGTTTTTGTTTAAGTACTCCGGGCCGTCCTCTAAAAGATTTTCAATAGGCAAGTGAGAGAAGCAAACGCAGAATATCTGAAGAATAGTGAAATGAGACTGACCCTGAAGAGTTCACATATGCTGCAGTGAGTCAGAGGGCTTTAGGAAATACTGATGCTGCTCAATTGATTACAAAGGTAAGTGAATCGCCAACAAATGCACCAATGAAAACAAAGCAGCTTCCGCAACTGCTTATAAGCCACTCGTGCAACAGGTCTAGGGAAAAGAGTAACCAATTTAGTAGTAAGGCCCAGCAAATCTGTCTACCTGACACAAGCATTATTAATTTAAGAGATGAATATAAAAAGATGAGATGATTAAAAGATCTAAACGCAGAAGAATTGGAGTAAAAATCTCACAGTAATTTACACAGTGGCACAAATATTTCCTAGATATTGTGTTACGTACATAAAGTGCATATTTGAAAAATAAGTCAACAAGGATATATAATGTATTTAATATAAAATTTGCATTTAAACCAATGTACATTACTTCCTTTGCTTAAATAGAAGTAGATTTAATAAGTTAGTATAACAAAATTAGACAAATAGCATAAAAGCAAACCCATAATATTTTTGGCCTCGTTACGACGTGATATACTCCACTGTGTGTCGCATTTAATAAGCAAACTTTTGACTCGATATTCAACTGGCTTGTTTTTTGTTCAATAGTTATCTCGAGTACTCAAATAAATACGATTAATGCTGTTTTATAAGAAAACCCTTTTTTTTATAAAGTTTCATTCGTTATAAAGTGAGGATGGATAAACAATTCTTTAAAGTTTTGGTTTTTATAGGGTCACCACAAAGTTTTTATTTTGCTTGTGTTCTTGAGGTTTTTCAACATCTACAAGAATAATTTTTATTGCAATTTTGGTGGTGTGTGAGATACCAAGAAGTTTACATGAATTTGAGTTTGTGCTAGCCATGGTATGAAAACTGTTTTTCTTTCTGAATCAATTCACTGAATATCATGGGAACAAAATTAAAAATCAACAAAATTCTTAAAGGATTTTGCAAAAATATTGACGCACGCCATTCCCTGTTAGATGAATTTGTAACATTTACCATCTGAATAAAATATTTTAGATGTTTGCTTTTAGGGCTGTTAACGGACAATATACAGCTTATAATTAATTATATAAGGAAAAATAAACACTTACCTCAATTTAATTCTTCAACTTTAAATCTATGTAAACTTCTTGATCCAAATAAGGTTGATTTATTGATCAGTAATCAAGATATATGTTTATTCAGTAAATTTGAATCAAACTGGAAACAAATAAAATACCTGTAATTCTATATTATTGTTAATATTCTAGTAAGAAATTTACAGGTGCAAATTTTAAGTAAAATGTTGTATCTTTCATTTGATGAGTAGTAAATACAAGTGAATTATTTGTAATAATATCTAACATTGTATACTATTTTAATTTATGAATCATTAATTGAAAAATCATATAATGCTGTTATTTTAAAATGACAGTTCTCTATAGAATAAAACCTAAGAATGTATATCATATGTACCTCTATTTTAATTTTAGATATAAATTTATTTTCAAGCTATAAATAATGTGCAATTTTGTATTTGTTAAAAAAAAAAGTTCATATGGTGTTCAATATATCTAGTTTATTATTAAGCGACTATCAATACCTCAGAATGTTTCCATGGTATGTGTTAAGGTCACTAATTTGGGTGCTGTATTACACTCAATTTTAAACAGAAAATTGAAAATATCGATTTCAGCATATTTGTGTATAATTTTTTTGCTGTTTGTTGCTTAACTTAGTTTATAAACTAGAAAAAGAATAGTAAAACACTGTTAGACAAAGAAGAACACTTCCAGGAGTTAAACACCATAAAATAAATAGCACAAACTAACGGATACAACCCAATAATGATTGACAAATTATAAAACCGCCTAAAAAATAAACCTAAAAATACACCCACACCACCATAATATCAAACCCCCACCCTAACACCCTAACCGACATAAACCTTGAAATCAGTTACGGTCTGAGTTGAAAATGGGACTCATCTCCCGAAACGGCCGTCCTCAACAAACAAATAAAGTGCTACTATAGGCAAGTTTATAAACATTTAAAAGTGTTTAGTGTTTTTAGAGATGAAACTCCTGTCTCTCAATGGTATGTCTTCGTCTGTAAATAGTTTGATTCAAGTGAACAAGTTGTACTAAATGGGCCTTTTCATTGGTTCAAAACTGACAAATATTACCATCAGCTGTTACAAGTACTGGTAAGCCAAGCAAAAACATCTTTTATAAGATTTTTGATCAAACTGTGGCTGACACCATACTCAAGTTTATCTAAAATGATGAGGGAAGTGGACGAAATTAGAATATCGTATAAACATCTACACTGTCAGATGAAACTATTGTTGAATCTATTACCAAATGAAATTTTGTTGGAAAAAAACAGGTCTGAATGTATGGTATATTTTATTTTAAAACTTTTACAGTAAAACTCTTCCTTGAATGTTCACTCCAGAATCTGTAGAGCATGCTTTATGATTTTTTGTTATTGTTGAAAACCTTTCTATAGAGTGTCTTCTGACAGATTCATCATAAACTCTGTTGCAAAATTGTTTTGACTGTGTGAATAGAGTAAACACTCGTAAAACTAGACCAATATTAAGTATGTGTTTCGGGTGTTACAACACATAGATTCCATATTTTGGTAAAAAAAGCCTTGTTCAGATATTATTGTGTTCTGTTGAAGGTTCCAGGAAAGATTCTCTTATATTTCAAATGTTTTACTTTTCAACAGAAATTTAGCCAATACCAGATTGTATTAAACTTAGTGTGCAGTATAACCTTTAAACAAAGAATATATCCCTAAGCAGAACAATCTCTAGGTTGTCAAAAACATGATCATTTATTATTAATGTGAATTTCGATTTACTAACCTACATTTTATTTCCTATAGTGAGTTTTGACATTTTCAGTCATATGGACTACTGGTTTGTTATATGTATAGAACAATAATGTATAATTTGTTATTCCATGTTCTTTGCAATGTTATTAAAACATTAAGGTTAAAGTCGATGTTTTACTTTGTCAATCTGCTTCAATCTTGATTTAAATTGGAAGATAGGATTGTAGCTACCAACTTTTAATACCTTACCATACTTGGGAAAACTGACATATAAAATTTCCTTTAAACATTTAATGCAGTGATGTTTGCTCACTGGCAGGTTGAATACTTGGAACACTTGCTCTTCTCTAAGATCTCTCATCCATTGACTTCTGTTGGACACCCAACTTGAGAATGATGTCTTCTATGCCACTTTTGGATAATATCATCCAATAAAAGATTTTGAGGTCATGATAAGCAATCAACATATTTCTTGTAGCAAACCTAATATTAATGAGTTGATTTATTTATGTATAAGAAAACCTTTCATGTTTAATCTTTGGTTAACATTTACAAAACGTTTTTTTTCCATCATGCAGAAAATACTCAATCTAATTTAAGCTAATGCAGAAGTTAAATTTGCAGTCAGCAAAATAAGTAGACTTCAGAGTCCCATATTAGCCACTACACAATTCAAAGTACTACCCACAAGAAAAGTTTTATAACACTATATATGTAAAAGCTTCAAAACATTATATGTTAAACATTTAGACAGACAAAATACAAACAATTTATAAGAATCAATGCAAACAGTAAAACTAAGAACTTGAAAGTAAGTTTTTTCTTATTTAACCCGTGATTGGTCCCACTGTCAAGTTGAATCTAACAAATTTAGTATTTTTTAAATAAAAACGTTAGGTTTGAGGTTAGAATTTGGCAGTTCTAGTTATTCTCCTAGGTTGTTGATCTGAGTGGACAGAAATATCTAGGTGAAAGTTGGAATTCCCACAGTTGGCGGAGGAGGGGGTGGTTAGGTCCGGTCTAGCTGCAGGACTTATCTCATTACTGCTAACGTTAGATTCATTCTAGCGCCGGGACCGATCAAGTGTGTCTTTTTTTCAGAAATTGTTGACTTATTCTAGTAAATCAGTCGTTTTAGTTGGTTTATAGTGTTTTGTAAGGTTATATTATTCGGATTTTGTGTTATGTTTTATTGTAATAATATTATAGTAATATATTTTATTGTAATAATATTCCTTGTTATTTTTTTACGATGTTAAGAAAAATTATTTAAAGATTTTACCGTAGCTTGCTGAATGTGATGAAGTAAATTTCAGTGATTTACAAGACGTCACATCAGAACAATCTTATACTTCCAGTGAACATTTTAGTAACCATTGATCTGATTTAGAAAAAGACGGTCAAGAAGTATATGTGGAAACAGAGAAAATACTGCATCCATTCCTTGTTTATTCATGTAACTGTTGACCTTCAACTGTGTTCTGTGGATAGGTAAAAATAATGCCCAAAAACTCTTCCTCTCAAACACTTATAACATGTTGATCAGACGAACTTTTACTACTCAACTAGGGAAACAATAGCTCCTTATCATCTATTGAGACGAGCACCAATCAACAGTCTACCAATACCCTTTAAGCAGAAGATAAAAAGAAATATTGGAATTGAATCAACTACTCATCAAGTGAGACTTGCTGATGAGAAGGTTCGCTGTAAATACTGTCCTGTAAAAAAAACCGATTCATCCAGACCCGTTGCAATGAATTTGACAACGCAGTATGCAAGGAGCACATTTCTTCAGTCACAGTAGTTTGTGGTGGATAAAAAATTTTACAAATGGGTACAGATGAGTAAATATACTAGAAAACTGTTATTATTTATAACACTGATAGCATATTTCGGAAAAATATTCAAGAGTATGTTTAAAAATGTATTGTATAGTATATGTGTTACTAGTTTTGTTGTGATTTATTTTAGCAAAACTATTAATTATAACATTACATTTCCAATTAGTAGCTTTTATTACCATGTTTAAAACATCTTAAGCTATCTTCGGTGATTAAAATTACTAAAACTTATTGCATAAAGAGGAAATGACATATGTTAGATTGAACCTAACACAGGACCAATGGCATGAGTTTTTATAGCGTAACTGATGGCGGGTTAAGAAATTAATATATCCAAGGCAAAAATCCTCAAAAAACAAGGTATCTAAAACAATTAAGTACTGTACTTTAAAAGAAAGAAAACAAAAATATCAAACATTTTCAAACTAAGCTACAGAATGTAATGAATTCTACATTAAAAACGACAAGTCTCAATTTATGGAAGTTAAAAGGAAGCCATATTAATTGCCTGACTGATATGACTGTTAAAGAGCAGTTTAGCATAACATTTTCATGGATTTGTGGGTATTTTTGGCAACTGCACTGTAATAACTTATATTAAAAACTAGATATATTGGACACCATATGAACTTTTTTTTTAAATCAAATACAAAATTGCACATTATTTATAACTTGGAAATAAATTTATATCTTAAATTTAAATAGAGGTACATATAAAATTAAAATAAATTTAAATGATCCATAAAAATATGCCACTAAATTTTAGAGCTCTGAGACAAAGTTCTTAATAAAAATCTAAATTAGATAAAAAATTTAAATAGATTAAATATCTACTACCTGGTAATAAATTTAAACAATTTTATACTTATGTAAACAAATAGTAAATAGGTTATTTGTCTTTAGCAAACAACCAATACATATAACACTATGTTAATCCAATATATTATTATAACATACATACTGCACATAATAGATTATTTACTTTAAATTATAATTGTTGATAACTTCTTCACAACAGCCACTAGTTTTTACTAAACACTTGTAAATATTTACAGACTTGCCTTTAGTAGCACTTACTTATATTTGTTGAGGACGGCCGTTTCAGGAGATGTGCTCCTCAAACCACCGACACCAACATAAACTAGTCGCTTACAACACCATGATATATCGCCTGCTTAAAACACCGTTAGACAAAGAAAAACACTACCAGGAGTTAAACACCATAAAACATATAGCACAAATTAACTGATACAACACAACAATGATTGACAAATTATACAACCCCCTAAAAAATATACCTAATAACCCAAATACAAACACACAACAATAACAATCCCATAAAATACTTATCAATACCTTATAGATCATCCAAAACCCACAATCTAACCAACACACTATGAAAATACAACTACAAAATAGCCTACTCCACACACAACACTCTCAATAAACAATTTAAACCCAACAACAAAATCAAAGACATTTACAACGCCACAGGAGTTTACAAACTAACTTGCAGTTCGTACCCAGTTTTTACATAGGAAAGACAAGGAGGTCCTTCTACACTCTGTTACCAAGAACATATAAAAGCATTAACAAACAATAACTACCAATCAAACTTCGCCGATCATCTCAACTCCTCAAAACATGACTACATAGATGTAACATCTAACCTACAAATTCTTCATACACAACACAGAAATAACCAACGCTACACAACCGAACAATACAAAATATACACACACTTCAAATTACACCCTACACACATACTCAATACACAATTACATTACAACTCACACACACTTTTTGACATCACAACTCCTAATACTCACAAAATACACCCAAACCACCATATTACTACCCCCCCCCCACCCCCACCCCAATACCCTAACCTACGTAAACCTTGAAATCAGTTACGGTCTGAGTTGACAATGGGACACATCTCCCGAAACGGCCGCCCTTAACATATATAAGTGACATTTGTTGATTCCATCTTCGCGTGAGCTACTAGTAATCACTTACACTTTTTAAAAAATGTTTTAACTTGCCTATAGTAGCACTTACTTTGCTTGTAAATAAGTGCTACTATATTTAAGTTTGTAAATATTTACAAGTGTTTAGTGTTACATTAATTATAATTATTTACAATTAATTATGAAATTAATTAAAGTGATATAGATTTTTCTATTAAACTTTGTTTTTCTACTTATTTATTTTTTATCTGAACCTAACCAAAATTTGAACATTTGAAACTTGCAGTGTTTGTGTTGTAGATCCTGAGGTTTTTTGTATAAGTTACACTTTTTTGTATTAACTTGGCAAAAAAACCGTTACTTACTGATTTATTCAGACTGACATAGACACCATTCTAAAATTCCTACACTTCATCAAAAAAAGCAACAAACTTAACACAGTAGAAAACTATGAGATATATAAACATAATACTATCCATAACAAATTCTAAATGACAAAACACACTCACAATCAAATACTATATTTGAGCACATAATTAACAACTACTCTATGAACAATAGCACACCACAGAACAGAAATACACCACAGACTCACACCAACACAACACACCTGAGCAACAGTCTTGTCAGTAATACACAGTATTGGATAATGCACTGACCTATCGAGAAACGCGTCTGCTGAATAAATCACTAATTAGTGGTTTTTTCCCAAGTTAATACAAATAAGTGTAATGAACATTTGAATTACATCATTCAAACTATTGCTAAGAACAATTTATTTCCATAGATCGTACGATTAATAACTGCATTTGAAATAATAAGTATTTGAATACCAGCTGACCTAAAACATTTGCTAATAACGATCTCAAATAAGAGGCAACAACTAATTTACAAAAAATAAATATGGCCTATACTTTAATCACAGATACCTCTCATTAGTAAGAGGTGCTTGAACATCAATTGTTGAAGAATTAGTCATTAGGCTCTCTTGAAGAGTTAGACTCTCGAAGGTATGAATACTGAGGTTCTTCCATCACAATATATATAGAAAGAACGATAATTTGGGGTCATTAATTGTAACTGGAATAAGAGGTGCTTGAACATCAATTGTTGAAGAATTAGTCATTAGGCTCTCTTGAAGAGTTAGACCTCAGTATGAATACTGAGGTTCTTCCATCACAATATATATAGAAAGAACGATAATTTGGGGTCATTAATTGTAACTGGAATAAGAGGTGCTTGAACATCAATTGTTGAAGAATTAGTCATTAGGCTCTCTTGAAGAGTTAGACTCTCGAAGGTATGAATACTGAGGTTCTTCCATCACAATATATATAGAAAGAACGATAATTTGGGGTCAATAATTGTAACTGGAATAAGAGGTGCTTGAACATCAATTGTTGAAGAATTAGTCATTGGGCTCTCTTGAAGAGTTAGACTCTCGAAGGTATGAATACTGAGGTTCTTACATCACAATATATATAGAAAGAACGATAATTTGGGGTCATTAATTGTAACTGGAGTAAGAGGTGCTTGAACACCAATTGTTGAAGAATTAGTCATTGGGCTCTCTTGAAGAGTTAGACTCTCGGAGGTATGAATACTGAGGTTCTTCCATCACAATATATATAGGAAGAACGATAATTTGGGGTCATTAATTGTAACTGGAGTAAGAGGTGCTTGAACACCGATTGTTGAAGAATTAGTCATTAGGGTCTCTTGAAGAGTTAGACTCTCGGAGGTATGAATACTGAGGTTCTTCCATCACAATATATATAGAAAGAACGATAATTTGGGGTCATTAATTGTAACTGGAGTAAGAGGTGCTTGAACACCGATTGTTGAAGAATTAGTCATTAGGGTCTCTTGAAGAGTTAGACTCTCGGAGGTATGAATACTGAGGTTCTTCCATCTCAATATATATAGAAAGAATGATAACTTGGGGTCATTAATTGTAACTGGAGTAAGAGGTGCTTGAACACCGATTGTTGAAGAATTAGTCATTAGGGTCTCTTGAAGAGTTAGACTCTCGGAGGTATGAATACTGAGGTTCTTCCATCACAATATATATAGGAAGAACGATAATTTGGGGTCATTAATTGTAACTGGAGTAAGAGGTGCTTGAACACCGATTGTTGAAGAATTAGTCATTGGGCTCTCTTGAAGAGTTAGACTCTCGGAGGTATGAATACTGAGGTTCTTCCATCACAATATATATAGGAAGAACGATAATTTGGGGTCATTAATTGTAACTGGAGTAAGAGGTGCTTGAACACCGATTGTTGAAGAATTAGTCATTGGGCTCTCTTGAAGAGTTAGACTCTCGGAGGTATGAATACTGAGGTTCTTCCATCACAATATATATAGAAAGAACGATAATTTGGGGTCATTAATTGTAACTGGAGTAAGAGGTGCTTGAACACCGATTGTTGAAGAATTAGTCATTAGGGTCTCTTGAAGAGTTAGACTCTCGGAGGTATGAATACTGAGGTTCTTCCATCACAATATATATAGGAAGAACGATAATTTGGGGTCATTAATTGTAACTGGAGTAAGAGGTGCTTGAACACCGATTGTTGAAGAATTAGTCATTGGGCTCTCTTGAAGAGTTAGACTCTCGGAGGTATGAATACTGAGGTTCTTCCATCACAATATATATAGAAAGAACGATAATTTGGGGTCATTAATTGTAACTGGAGTAAGAGGTGCTTGAACATCAATTGTTGAAGAATTAGTCATTAGGGTCTCTTGAAGAGTTAGACTCTCGGAGGTATGAATACTGAGGTTCTTCCATCACAATATATATAGGAAGAACGATAATTTGGGGTCATTAATTGTAACTGGAGTAAGAGGTGCTTGAACACCGATTGTTGAAGAATTAGTCATTAGGGTCTCTTGAAGAGTTAGACTCTCGAAGGTATGAATACTGAGGTTCTTCCATCACAATATATATAGAAAGAACGATAATTTGGGGTCATTAATTGTAACTGGAGTAAGAGGAATCAAAGGTATTTCCAATGAGGTAACCAGATCAAACACTGCAATCATACTATTGTTTATAGCACAATTAGACAAGCCTTACAAATACAATAGTTGAAAAGTTAATAATAACAATGTCTGGAAATCAAGACCCTCATTCATGACCACATAGAGAGAATATACATTTAGTGTATGTTGGTAGTGCAGGAAATATTAATCTTACAAGTGGACTGAACCATACACTAAACTAAAAAGTTGGCTTAATAACAAAAATTGTAGTTAATGTAATAACTATAACACTTTAAATACTTGACAAACTTGCCTATAGTTGCACTTACTTTTATTTGTTGAGGACGGCCATTTCGAGAGATGTGTCCTATTGTCAGCTCAGACTGTAACTGATCTCAAGGTTTTTGTAGGTAGGGTGGGGGTGGAATATTATGGAAGGGGTGTGGGTTTATTTTGTAAGCATTAGGAGTTATGATGTCGAAAAGTCCTAATATTCACCAAAATACACCCATATCCCCAACCTAATAATATCCCACCCCCATCCCAACCTATGAAAACCGTAAGATCAGTTACAGTCTGAGCTAACAATGGGACAGAAACTGCTGTCCTCAATAAATTTAAGTAAGTGCTACTATACGCAAGTTTGTGAAATATTTACAAGTGTTTTAGTGAAAACTCACGTGAAGATGGAATCAACAAAAATAATGTAATAAATTATTTAGGGACCCCATTTTAAGATACATAAAAATCTCCAGTAATAAACATCATTCTATAAAACCAAACCTCTTACATAATGTTAGTTTTAGTAGTAAAAAAACATGTAGTTTTTTGTGTTTTTAAACTACTGTCAGTAAGTTATTTCAGAAAGCCAATCTTATGCCTCAAAAAATACAATATTTATCAAGGTTTCTCATAGATTTTTAACAACTGATATATAATTAATGATGAGAAAGTGCCTTTTAATAAACACCAAACATCATATAACAAAATTGTCCTTTTCTGAAATCTGCTTGCATTACTGATGCTATAATTGTTACTTCCAATTTAAAACAGCTACTGCTTAAGCATAAATTTTCATCTTCTCTAAAAATATCTGCATCCCAATTAAATAAGCTATACAAAAGTAAAGTGGATTGAAAATCGTCAGTAATTATATAATATTGCATGCTTGAAAACAAATACAAAGGTTTTAACTAAAAACCCTATGGTAGTATGTTACCCTTGCCTACAATATCACTTACTTTTTTTTATTATTGAGGATGGTTGTTTCAGGAGATGTGCCTCAATGTCAACTCAGGCTGTAACTCACTCAGCCGTCCTCAATAATCAAAAAAGTAAGTGCTACTATAGGTATTGTAACACACTAACATATGTTCAAGTGTTTTTCGTTAAAAACTAGTACTTCAAGTGCAGATGTAATCAAATAATATCAAGGTTTTAATTCTGTACTATACCTAATAGAAGGTTTAATACAGTAATAATTCAAAAGTGGAAGGAAAAACTATAACTTTTAACTGTCCAAAATTCTAATGCTTTAAAAAAAAAAATTTTATTTTGGAAGTGGCAGTATAACAACTAGACCTTTTGTTTTACAGTAACCAAAAATGATTTCCTCTACAAAGTCAACATTAAATCAAAAGGCGTCTTCTCAGTTTAAAAGCAAGGTATCTTTATAAGAAAAAAAGAATATGCAAATAAAGAATATTTCTAAAATCCATTATGGGCTAACCACAAATTACTAGTTCCAGCAATATCTGATGAGAGTTGAAGAAAACATTGCAGTGTTAAAGCTATGAGTTTTAAAGTCAGCAGACTAAGGTTTACATACCAACTTTTTAAAAAAATTTCTCTATGAAAATCCAACCTTTGTTGATCATGTCATGTTCAGTAATAAAACCAATATTATAGAAATTTGTTAATGTCAATTCCTACTTGAATCAACAGAGAAATTTTTTATTTTAGTTTATATTAATTTTATAATTACATTTAATATAAATATGTGTATACATATGTCAGAATAACAATTTTAAGTGGCAAAATAAAAAGCAAAATTCGTTGTAATTTTTTTTTCCTTCTATGTATGGTTTTAGGCTATTATTTTTATTTGTAACTATTTATACGCTTTCTTTTTTTCTTCTCTTGGTTTGTGTTATAGTTTCTTTTCGCTTCCTTTTGCATTATCCGTTTGTGAACCAAGGTTCAATAATGTTAATACAGTTTGTTTATTTGATTCTTTTCATTAATTTTTAATTCTAAACCATTATTTATATTAATGTGTGGTAACCATTGGTTATACAATGTAAGTTTTTCATATAGATCTTTGAGAAATTCATTTCTAAGTATGGAAAATTTTTCAGAGCCAAAAAGCACTAGACTTTGAACATGAAGTTACTCAGTTTAAATCCTACCTAGGCCCATCCAAATTTTTATAAATGAATTATTGAATAAACATTTGGAAAAACTGTATTAACATCATTTGTCATCCACTATAAGTTTTAAAAAATGTACTTGAACTTAATTGGATCAATATAATAGTATTTTAATAATGATCGAACATTTGTACAAGATACATACGAGGAATCAGGAAAGTGTGAGCTAATAGAGGGAATTTGAAAACATGTTGTCTTAATGGAAACAGTCATGATTTGAATACATACCGGTGAGAAAATCATTATAAATATTAGACATTTGTTGATTCCATCTTCACGTGAGCTACTAGTAATCACTAAACACTTTTAAATGTTTTAAACTTGCCTATAGTAGCACTTACTTTGATTGTTGAGGACAGCCGTTTCGGGAGATGTGTCCCTTTGTCAACTCAGACCGTAACTGATCTCAAGGTTTACATAGGTTAGGGTGGGGATGGGATATTTTGGTGGTGTGGGTGTATTATGTGTGTATTAGGAGTTATGATGTCAAAATGTGTGTGAGTTGTAATGTAATTGTGTATTGAGTATATGTGTAGGGTGTAGTTTGAAGTGCCTGTATATTTCGTATTGTTTGGTCGTGTAGCGTTGGTTATGTCTGTGTTGTTTATGAAGAATTTGTAGGTTAGATGTTATGTCTATGTAGTCATGTTTTGTGGAGTTGAGATAATCGGCGAAGTTTGATTGGTAGTTATTGCTTTTTAGTGCTTTTATATGTTCTTCGTAGTGTGTGTAGAAGGACCTCCCTGTCTGGCCTATGTAAAAACTGGGGCACGAACTGCATGATAGTTTGTAAACTCCAGTGGTGTAGTAAATGTCGTTGATTTTGTTGTTGGGTTTAAATTGTTTGTTGAGAGTGTTGTGTGTGGAGTAGGCTATTTCGTAGTTGTATTTTCGTAGTGTGTTGGTTAGATTGTGGGTTTTGGATGATCTATATGGTATTGATAAGTATTTTATGGGATTGTCATCTTGTTTGTTTGTATTTGGGTTATTATGTTTATTTTTTAGGCGGTTATATAATTTGTCAATCATTGTTGGGTTGTATCTGTTAGTTTGTGCTATATATTTTATGCTGTTTAACTAATGGAAGTTTTCTTTTTTGTCTAACAGTGTTTTAAGCAGGCGATATATCATGGTGTTGTAAGCAGCTAAACGAACGGATACAACCCAACAATGATTGACAAATTATAAAACCGCCTAAAATATAAACATAATAACCCAAATACAAATTACAATATTATTTTGTAAACACAGATATGTTTGAATTATTAAGTGCATTTTTAACCTATCATTTATTATAAAATGTCAGATTTTCTTTTAGTAAGACGTGAGTTAAGGGCATTATGCTTGGCCTTTGAACTTTTGTCATATATCAGGAAAAGAGACAAACGTTTCTTATCATCCCCTATTCAAAAGATTAAACAATATGATAAAATGCTGTAATTCAACTAACTGAAACAGTTGAAAAAATACATGTCTTTATATTGACAGATATTTCACCACTCACGGTCTGATTAACTTTTTACACAGTAAACAAATATTTGTTATGGGTACTGTCATGAAAAGCAAGCCCAATAATGTGACATTTACGTCAGATAAAGAAATAGGTAAACTTCCTCAAGGTACTTCTGAGTCACTTGTTAGAGAGGACTCTAAAGTAACAGTCTTAAAATGGTTTGATAGTAAGCCCATATTACTTATGTCACCTGATAATTCACTTCGAAATGGTACATGTAAGCGATGACATGAAAAAAAACTGTTTTATTCAAATTCTTCAACTTTATCTAGTAAGCCAATATAATAAAAATATGGGGGTGTAGATCTGAATGACAGAATGATTTCTTTCTACTGTAATAAAAGCAGAACTAACAGGTGGACACTAGGAACTATTTTTTATATGTTTGATCCTGTTTCAATAAATCCATGGCTGCTGTACCGAAGTGACAATAAAATACTTGGCAAAAAAATACATTATCATTTATGGAATTTAGAATTGCATTGGTAGAACAATTATTGGAAGAATTGGAAATTATAGTGAAGATGAAACCACAACAGATGAAGATGAACGCCCCGGAAAAGAATAGAATTACCATGTCCTGAAGATAGGAGGAAAGACATCTCCTACATCCCAGAAGTAGTTGACTTCAATACAAACAGTTGTCAACAGGAAATATTGCCATGATAAAGTAGATAGACGTGTATGAAATACAAAGTGTTATTATGTTTAACAAAGCACACATTTTTTTTTTTTGAATTTATAATTTTTTTAAAACTTTAATTTGAAACAAAGAATTAAAATTATTTATGTGTTTTGAAAAACTATTATTTACATTATGTTGTTAATTGAGTATGTGTAAGTGTGTTGCTAATGCATGGAAATTGCCCATCAAAGGCTTTACTTTCAGTTAATTGAGGACATTACTCAAATGGTATAAGAGATAAGACCGTTCTTGTAATATTTTTAAAATTATTTTTCCACATAATCAAAAAACTTAATGTTTACAGAAATGGACTTATCTTCTGCCAAGAAAAAAACTTTTGCCACTAATACTGTTGTAGAAATTCCCAATAAGGCTCAATTTTTTAAAATTTGATCTGAGTTTTAACACAGTTAAATCCGTGTTTATGGATTGTCATCACAAGACAGCCTGATACCACTTTATTTCAGTAACTTTATTATTTTGTTTAGTTATATTCTTAGTTAGTTTGTTTTAAAAATCATAAAACTTTAATTTCTATAACAGTCAATACTTTGGGTGCCATGTCCGCCAATTGACAGGCCACCAAAACTTCTGAAGAATGTCGAGCCTGTCAATTGATGTATTGCTGAACGTTCTAAAGTCTGTCTAGCCCATCATATGACAAGTGCAGGTTTCTATGTACTAAACGGTAAACTTGGAAATGAATTTTAAATGTCAGGAAACCACCAACACCCTGTTTATCACCGAAAGATATCATTTGATACAAATTGTACTGTAAACTCACAAATAATAAGGTTATTTAAAAATTTATGTTATCACAGACCTTTATGAGTTTTCTTGCAACCTACAAACCTATTAAACACTTATTTTTTTAGTTTTGTATGGTTTTTTAGTTTTTTTAGTAATTTAGCAATTCCTTATAATTTATTTATTTATGGCTTATTTATATTGATGGCACTAATTTTAAGTAGGAAGCAGTATTTAACATAAAATTACTATTAAAAAATATTACTACATAAAAGACATGCACCATTGTGGACAAAAGGAATTATGGCATGAAATATAAATTCACCACACACACTTGTCCGTTTTCATTTTTACATTACTGACAAATATCTACTTAACCTCAATAATTTACTGTATTAAACCCTCTAATTTTACATGAGTTAATAGCTACAGCTGTTGTATGGCAAAATTTTTAAAAAAATTTCAAAATTAAAATTTTGCAAAATCATTTTTTAGTACACCATTTTATTACCAAAAGCTCTTTCCAAATTTCAAGCGAGTGCCTAATTTGATTATGAATCACTCAGTCAGGATATCTTATTTTATAAATATAGATACGAGAGGTCTGATTAGAAGGTTTTTAGCATAACTTGACAGTAAATATTTAGTGCATCTGAATAATATGGTTGGATGATACCAACATCTTTGAATACATTAAGGTCTAATTAATTCATTGAGAAGTTTAGTTGTAAATGATTTTATAATCTTGTAGTAAAGTTATTTGGAAATTTTTTGATGAGTGATAAATCTAAGCATTGAACTTGCATTAATTTTTTTTATAACCTGGTCTCCTACTGACACATTTTCAATTTTTTGTGGAGATTACCAGAATGTGTTTTAATTATCAGTTTGGGAGCAGAGCCGTTCTTAAGGTGGAACAGCAGATCCAGGCCTCGTGCTGCGAGGTTTTACTTATGCTACAAAATAAGTAAAAACTTTTCATTCAGCGAAAATAATATAATAATCTACAGATATACGTGCCTAAAATACCTGTCTGATTACCCACATAATAAGTTGAATTATTTAATAATGACAAAACCTAGGAACGAGATATCAGCATCACAACAAAAATAATGCAAAACATCATTAGATACCGGCAGTGTTTCAACCCCGGCCAATGAAAAAAAAATCATGTAAATAATTATCGTGTTTTGAAACGAAATGACTTCATCGAAATTGCTTTAAACACACATTTTTTTCATGAGAATTAAAAAAAGTTTTGGTTCAGACCACTTTTTTAAAAAAGACCTCTTAAAAAGTTTTTTCTCCAGTCCTCACATTTGCTAAGAACGGTTCTGTTTGGAATGTCATTATGTTACTAAGTTCAAAATAAAAGTTTTACTGTTTTTCATGGAGTACAAAAATCATTCATGTCAAAATAAGTTAACCATAAACAAGTAATATGAAAAAAATTCTAAGTAAATTCCTACTGAGGTTAACAAAAAAAATTTAGTTACTCCAGAGCACTATTTATGATATTGTGTGGTAGCCATAGCAACAGTTTAAGGTTGTACAATGGAGGTTTTGACGACAGATGGGGGGGGGGAAATTTCATATACATCTTTAAGAAATTTATTTCTAGGTATTGGAAAATATGCACAGTACCAAAGCGTGCTAGACTTTGAACATGAAAATTCTCAGTTCGAATCCGGCTGAACCCCACAAATTTTATAATTTAATTATTGATTAAATATTTGAAAAAAATGTATTAACATCAATTGCTGTCCACTATAGGTTTTTAAAAATGTATTTGAACTTGATTTGATGAATAAAAACTAATTTTATTAAAGATTGAAAATTTGTACAAGATATATATCAGGAGAGTGTAAGGGAATTTAAAAAAGAAATGATTAGTTAGCTCTTTGTCAATCGCATAACCCATATTCAGATATAAATTCAGATAAATGTTTGAGAGAACACCAAAACCAAATATCTTAATATCCTGAAACAGATGTTTACTGAAACAATATCCTGTTTAAAATGTTGTAGTAGTAAATAAGAAAAGGAAACTGGTTTCCTGTCTTCATTACACAATAACATCATTCAGTAATGGTGTTACCCAATTTCTTTAATAACTTTATAATTATTTTTCGTGTCTACTACTACGCCTTATGTTAATAAAAGATGGCTGATTAAGATGAATAGACAGGTAGAGGCCTTAAACACTAACACAAAAGTCATGGATTTGATCTCCAGTAGTACCAAAGAATTTTTGTATAACATTTCTGTCTCCATTTGGCTCACTCTGTGAAAATGGCTACCTAATATCACACTAGGGTAATATTGGGCAGTTAAAACATAGTGCTTCCTATAATACCTTTTATGCCATATGACCCAAGTCAGCTCAACTCTGTCTCTCTTAGACCATGTTAATCTAGATCTAGTGAACTAGAAGATCACTCTAGTTTGTAACTTCTTGCTTACTAGATTCTAATTTTGTAATGTTACGTACTGTTGCATATAAAAACAACTTCAAAAAACAAAACAAGATATTAATTTTAAAATGTAAAATGAAATTTTTAAAAAATTGTAAATTATAAAATAAAATGTCCTGGCTGAGACAGATATCCATATACAAAAAAAGACCTTATTTGCAAGATGCGCAGCAACGGTGCGCAAAAGTTAAAAAACTCACGTGGTCGCTTCAAGTAGTTCTCTTCCTTGGCAAAATGTAGGGCAATACAGACGTTTTCAAGATCTGAGAGCAAAGGGATGATTTTATTTTAAATTGTTAATACTGTAAAAGTTATTTAAAATTTTTTTAAAGAAATGTTGGTACGTTAAGACACAAAACCAGGCGAGAGTACAATTCCGGATCAACGCCGATCCAAGATGCAGAATGGTGAGATCTAAATCCGGAGCCATGTTTTTCTACATTGTTTATTACAACACAGATAAGTTATAACTTTAAGACATAAAGTGATGAAAAAGGAAACATTTAACTTTTAAACTTTAACCGGTCACGGCATAATAATGCTAGTTTTTATTTTTGAAATATGCGAAGTGTAAATTCATTTGTGTAATGTCATAGTAAAATTTTAATGTCTGATATATAGATTGAAATGTATTTTAAATAACGTAAAAGCAATCTCATGTGGATATCATGGGCCATCCCATAGATTTTTTTTTACAATATAAAGTTCTTATAAATTTTAGTATGTAAAGCAATTAATAGAAAAACATAAAGTAGCATAAACATTTCAAATGTAATTTGATTTTGTATTACATATTTTTTTGTGCAGTAAAATTTTATTTATTTAAATTAATATTTTTTGTTTAAATTATTTATTGAACCCACCATTCTTATGTTCAATTAAACTCTTGACATTGCAGGTCAAATAACTAATTGTGTAACAAACTACTGCAATATTTAATATCATAATTCATTAAGAATTATACCAATTTATCCAACATGTTACAATAAGACCCTCTGATGATGATGCCATGGTTATCGAAATGTAGATAAGGGTTTAATCTTACATAACTTGTTTTATTTGTTATTTTTTTATTATTTTTGTGTTATTGGAGTCTTTACCATATTTCCATTGTAATATGTATAAAGCAATATAGTTAACCCTAAAGATATCACATCATGAAGAAACCTCTCTGTAGTTTCAAAAAGACCACTAATTGATTTGAAAGGTCTACTCTTTTACTACTTAATGACTCTCCTTCCAAGCAAGAGTCTTCCATCCATTGTTTTTACACTATTGGGAACAGTTTCAGTACACTCGGGAGGTAACCTCTGTGCAACATGCTGTTCACTATAGACCAGAGCTCATAACTCACATGGACCCGATAATACATGTGGTTTATAATGGCAAAGACATTTGTGACTCGGAGTGTAGTTTTCATAATAAGAGTGGTGTAAATAGGTTCTATAAAAATATCTATTTTGACTCTTCTAATGGAAATAGAAAGTTTGCGCACTTGATAGCTGGTGTAGAGGGAGAAGATGAGAGTGACTTTCAGCAACTTTTTCTGATCAAGGAATGTTATATATATGCAGATAATTATTCCTTCATGTATGGAAAACTATGATCAATAGTAAATATCTGAAGTACATCTGTTCATTTTGCAGTGCATAAAATCGCAGATCCAATGTATGATAGTTCTTTAACTATTGTTGGTTTCTCCTTACTACATAAATTTAAGGCACAAACTGGGCCTTAAAAACAAGCAGAAAATGTCGGCTCTGTACAGGCACCACTGCGATACAGGGCATACCATTGATTTCCAATCTTGCCGACAGATTGCTCAAGTGGAAAACTACAAGACTAGAATTATTCGTGAGGCTATCGAAATAGAGAAGCGAGAGAGTCTTAACAAATGCGATGATACTTTGAATTTGCCCGCAGTCTGGAAGTGTGTCATCGATAGATTTTATCGGCAGAATGGTGAACAAAGGCAAAGGGATATGAGTAATTGTTTGGATCAGGTGTGTGTGGGTTGAAGTCAATGTGTGTATTGACGTCAATGAGCATGGCTTCATTCCTCTATATATAGGAGCCGAGTTATCTGCGCTCTTCACTCGCTCTTCTACTGTTGTGGGGTTCACCTCGTCAATGCTGTATGAGATTCTAGCGAAACGTTAGAACTGCGAATTTATGGACTGCAGAATGAACGGATGTACTCCAGATAATAACTATTCATATATATATATAGGAATTTTTTGGACTTGATAGGAGACTGACAGACTTACCTAAAGGCAATAGTCCAAAACTGCAATCTCTTGGAAATAAGCACATATAAAACACATATAAAACACTTAATACACTTTTATTTGAAATATTTCGATCAACATGATCTTCTTCAGTCAAGAAAGAGAAAAACAAAACAAAAGATTGTTATATCTTTATATAATTATATAAAGGTATATATATATATATATATGTGTGTGTGTGTATTACAAACCAAAAAAAATGTTAGATTAACCAGTACCTATTGAGTAAATATTTTAACAGGTTATTGGAAATTATAAAAATAACTATGTTGTTAGTGAATTAAATTCTGGTATTAATATGTTTGAGAGACCCACTTTGGCAGTATTTTAAAAATTACCCTGCTAAACAGTAGGTTAAGATTTTGGCAAAAACTTTTGTTAAATCTTTTTACTCAAGCAATCTGTAGGTGTACTTAGAAATTCAACTACATGGGCTATATTTGTTGACGATTCTGTTAAATAGGCTTCTCTAGCATCTGATAGTGCTTTGGAAGTAGAAGAAATTAAACAGATAGCCACTGGTTTTATTCAGTAAGCATTATCAGTGAAGGGGGTTATCATTTGGGATTAGTAGATACTTTCAGAAAAAAACAAGAGGAAAAATCCCACCTGTTTTCAATAAAAACAAGAAACCAGTTGGAATAACTATTTTTAAACAGAAACATGAAACAATTATTACCTTATACTTGTTTAATAAAAAAATGTCTGGACTACTCCAATGTATAAAATTTTATAAATGATTCACATTTCAGCAATACATATAAATGAGACATAACTTCTATTCAATGAAGATAGTAGTTTAGGGTTAAATAATGCTACGAATAGCTGACTTAAGGATTGTATGACCTGTTTTATAAACGCAAAGGTGTTGCACAAGTAATAAAAATTATAAATTTAAATACCCTATGTGCCAAAATAAAACACTACTGAAAGTGAATATTTTGATCAGCTGTGACAACTTTTGATTGTTGCAGCGTATTTGTGTTGACTTATTTCATTTGAGATTAGTTTTTGTTGATATGGTGCAACTATTACAGAAAAAACTTTTATCGAAGAGCATTACTTTTGCTTATTTGGATTTGGACATGTTAGTCATATACCGACAAATGTCCAGGTTTGTCAAACACTGCTTTATATTTTCAGGAA
Organism: Prosapia bicincta; assembly: GCA_036971475.1. Taxonomy (NCBI): domain Eukaryota; kingdom Metazoa; phylum Arthropoda; class Insecta; order Hemiptera; family Cercopidae; genus Prosapia; species Prosapia bicincta. Next base: position 8,495,863 of record JBAIZL010000002.1, read on the forward strand.
CAATTTCACAAAAACCTGCCTAATAAAGCTATGATTATATTAGTCGTTCAAAGAAAACTTTCTAAGTTCAGGTGGTGTTTTGATACAGCAGAAGGGCTTTTTCAGGTCGCCTAACTACTGTCTGTACAAATGAAAACCACGGAAGAGTGTTGCAGTAAGTGTTACAGTAGCCCAATTTAAGCTTAAATTGAGCATCTTTGAAAGTAAATATAAGCAATACATCAACGAGAAGAATGTTCAAAACATTGGTGGTTTTCCCTACAACATAGAAACTGTGCAGCCTTTGGACTGTACACGCAAAACAGCCAGAGTTCAAAGTTAGCAATCTGCTATGTTTCTAAGTGACATGGTTTTCGGGTTAATGTCATGTACACGTTATAGTTTTCATAATCAAGCAGATAACTAGCTTCCTCAGGTTTGAACATCTTAACAGTGTTGTACATGAGGCCACAGAATACAACACTACTAAGAGGTGTAACCATTTGGATTCCTGTGTTAGAGGAAAAGCATAATTGGTCCATACTTTGTTCAAAACAATAATGGAAATCATCTTACTATAAATCAGTACCGGTACCGATTGAGGTCATTCTTGGTCTTTTTATAGGAGACCTCAGTAGATTTTGTTGTCCCCAAAATCTGCCTCATCATTCACATCCATCCACCAAGATGCTGCAGCCACACACACTCCCTTAGACAGCATTGCTCTCCTTCATCCAACTTTTGGCAACCACCTCACCTCCCTTAGGATAAACTTTTCTTACCCAGCCCACTCCCCCGATTTCACAACCAACCTCATGCCTACATCTGGGGAATGATGAAGAAAAAGATTTTCCTTGATCACTCACCAACCCCATCGTCCAACTACAGAAAAATAATAACTCTGTGTTTAACAAGCATAAAACCAACCCCTATTCACAAAAATGATGAAAAACCTTCAAGAACTGTACAAGTGTTGTTTCGAATTGAATGGATACCATATAGAACATGTTTATAACCAAGTCTGACCTATTTATCTTCTTTTTACTTGTATGTTTTTGTAAAAATATGTAAATAAAATAAAATCTTACAACCGTTTCAGTACTGCTTGTTTTGATGCATACAATGTTATTCTATTTTCAGTATTAAAAAATTTTCTTACCATGTTTACACTACCTTCTCAACTCTAAACATTGTTTCTGGTTATAGCTATACAATTAGGCTCTGATGAAAAAGTATTATATTCTGCTTTACTGTCTTCAGCTTTACTGTGTTGTTAACTCTTCAGCTGTTATAAATTTCAAATTATTCTCAGTTGATTTTTCACACATTTAGGCTAACCAATCATTCTTTATAATGCTGAAGATCAGGTGGCTAGGTGGAGAGACCATGCGTGGAGCCATGGTCTTATACTGAGTGTAAGAAGAATTATAATGGCCTTGATAATATATCCACCTTTTTTTATGAATGTCTGGAAACTGAAGAAAAACTTGCCTGAAAATAAAACATAATGTTTACGTCTTAGGACACAATAATATTTACGTTCACAACCTCATACAAAAACAAGTAATATAAACAAAAAGTGTTTAAAATCGATTCTTACTTAGGTCAACGAGGAACAATTTTATTTTAATTACTTGTTATTAAATATTAATAATTACAGTAATATAAATAAAGTAACATAACATAGCATTAAAAAACGGTTTTACCACATAACTCACATCATAAAATCAGCTGTTTTAAAAAATCATATGTCAACACTTATTAAATCAAATGTGGTGAAATAACTATACAGTAATACCTCGACTTACGCTACCCCATCTTATGCAATTCCCAAGTTACGTGGTTTTAAATCACACTGTCCGAGTTATGCAGAAACTGGCCTGTTCTGGCAGAAAACGCTAATATGAACTCTTATAGCTCATGAAGAGAAAATATTTTCAGTGTTAAGGCCACCAAAGACCGATTGACAGTGATATCTGGTGCAAATACAGCTGTTGATTGTAAGTTGCAATCTCTCATAGTTTATCGCTCAGAATATGCAAGGGAATAAAAAAATATTTCTAAAGCTAGCTTGCACGTGATTTGGAAGTCGAATCGGAAGGCTTTAGTAACAGCTTGTTTTTGAGGACTAGTTTGGTCATTATTTGATACCTCAAAATGAACGTTATTGTCAATCTAAACAAATTTCTTTTAAAGCAATTCCTATTGACAATGCACTTAGCCATCCTCCTACTACTTTAACTAATTTTGACACACGCGAGAAAGTGTTATTTTTGCCACTAAACACAAATAATTTGCTTCAATCGATGGATTAGGAAGTCGTCAAAACATTTAAAGCCTATTACACAAAAAGATCATTTGTGCATCTGCATTGACCTATGAGACAGAACAACAAACTCTCTGTTGAAGGTTTTTGGAAACAATTCAATGTTTTAGATGCTCTGAGAATCATTGGACAATCTTGAAATCAAATTTCACGAAAAAAAATTTGAATCACTTTTGGAAAAAGCTGTGCTTATTTTTTTCGCCGCTGAAACTCAAGCGGAATCAGTACCAGAATCTGATGAGAGTGCTGATGTGATTGAAGAAGTTGTCGGTTTTGACAAACAACTAAATTTAGAAGTGGATAATGATGACGCTCAAGAACTGCTGGATTTACACAACCAGGAGCTGACAATTAATTGATGAGCTCATAGAAATGCATGAGCTTGACAAAAGGAATTAGTTTAACTGAGCAAGGCTTACAAATTTTGAAAATCATAATCTCCAACAATGAGCGTATTTCAACAAAAAAAAAAAAAAAGCGAGTTACGAGGAAATTCTGCATAAGGAGAAAGAAATCTTCAATTCTTCCAAGAATTTACTAGATTTTATGAAGCCATCAAAATAACTTCTGTTGACTTACTTCTTTGCAATGTATATATATATATATATATATATATATATAAAGAACAAAAGTCTAAATATAAATACAAGAATTATAATTGAATTTACAATTCAAAGCTTTTCGTTGGCTAACAGTACCAACATCATCAGGAATACTGCGATATTTATATATATATATATATATATATATATATATATATATATATATATATATATATATATATATATACTTACACGGTTATCGCTCAGTTCCACCTATCGACTATTATGGGATATTACTGTATAGCATATCTTACCTTTTTTGTGAAAAGTTTTTCTCCCATATAAAACTAAAATTAACTTATGAGATTTATATAATGCATTAATATTTTAAAAAACTGTATTAACATCAATTATCATGCACTAAAAGTTTTTAAAAATGTATTTGAACTAAAAATAATTTTATTGATTGAAATTTTGAACAAGACATATACAGGGAGGTTTAACTAATAGAATGAAACAAGATATAAACAGGGAAGTTTAACTAATAGAATGAATTAAAAAATATATAATTGACTGAGTGTCTCAATAAAAACAAAACAAAAATAGTGAGAATCAGCGTTGGTTGGTTTTACTAGCACAATTTTGTTCAACATTTCATAGGCACCAGTGACAATTGTTTGGGCTTAGTCTTAATCATAATACACTATTTAGAATTTAGGCTTAGCTTGAAATGCATTACCAAAGCAAACAATCTTGAACAACTTTTTTAATTAAAACATTGTATGTAATTATTCAAAATCCTTTGAAAAGATTCATAATGTAAAAACAATCTAAGATATTAAATGATCCAAATATCTCTTTTAGGTTTTTACATACAGGTCTAGAATAATTTTGCTTTTTTTCAAAACATAATAAGCATTTCTTTTCTTCCTATCTTCTCTCAAATATTTGGTATATGGAGAGAAAATTTTGGAAATTGAAAAATGTTGATAAAAATGAGAACTTCACTTGACAGAAGTTGGGCTCAGGACATAATGATGATGTACCTAATTTCAGTATAATATTTTAATGCAGCGCACTGGCCTATATGCATACCTTAAAAATAATAAGTACAGCACAGGAACAGTAATATGAAATGAACTTTTTAAACCAGTTTAGTAGCCTTTGTAAAGATTGAATATAACAGTAACTATCAGCATGATTAATTTTTCTATTGTGGTTATTGCCACATTGCTTTATCTCAACTTCTCTTCTGTTAAAGAATTGATGAAATCTTTGTGAAAATGGATAAAATGTCTCTCTCATATTTCCCTTTGAACACAGTGATGATTCCACTGAACAACTTTGTAGATAGTCTGTTCTTGTAGGACATATTTGGGATTTTGTGTTATGTTAGCCTTCAAGGTGTTAACACAACATTTTTCCTGATGAAGTTGAAAGGGCAATTCTACACCATTTTGAACAATTCCCATGAACAATTCCTAACTTTAAGATTTTAGATTTTCTGCAACTTTATTGAAAACTTTGCTAGACAGTCCTTGTACTGCTGTTATCTTTTCTTTTGCTCCCACAACTATGAGAACAGATGGATCAAATCATTGTGTGTATGTGTGTGTGTGTGTGTGTGTGTGTGTGTGAGAGAGAGAGAGAGAGAGAGAGAGTGTGTGTTTGGTGTGTATGTGTTATACTTGTACTCGCATGCACTCAATATAATAATGTATATAACCCATTATTATTATTGATACATTATCTAATTGTCAGACATAAATAATTTTATTGCTTATCTGAAGCATAGAGATGATAACACACTAACAAGGTCCAAGTAGACTGAATATTCAACCAAAAAAAACAATGTAGTTTCCTGAAGCAAAGACAAAAAAATCCAATGATGAGAAACTGCTTAACACATTTTTCCCCATGGCGAGACAACAATTTAGGTCATTATCTACAATCAAAATATAGTATCTACAAAAACTAAAAATGAACTAAACAAAATGTCTTACTGTTACTAAAATAAATAAAATAGATATATTGTATGATCAAATGAACTACAACAGATAATCAAAAACATAACAATAAATATTTAAAAATATAATTAAGTAAAATATTAAATAATAAATAGCATCATAACAATGTAACAAAAATAGCAACATAACAATATATAAATATTAATAATTCTAAAACAATAGATTAAGTACAGATAATTACTATAAAAGTAATAACAATAATATATCAATTTAAACTGAACATATCAATATTTACGAACTTGCCTATAGTAGCACTTTCTTACATTTGTTAAAGACGGCTGTTTCGGAAGATGTGTCCCATTGTCAACTCAGACCGTAACTTACAAACCATAATATCAATTTAAATATTAAAAAATACACATAACACTAAATACACACACACAAGTCTGTGCGCACACACACACACACATATATAGGAATTTTTGGACGAGATAGGAGACTGACAGACTTACCTAGTGACAATAGTCCAATACTACAATCTCTTGGAAATAAGTAGACACATATAAAAACATATCACACTATTGACATTTTTTTATCACACAATTATCTTTATCAATCAAAAAAGAGAGAAAAAAGAGTCTGTTTTGATTTTCAACCACCCCATACAATACAACACTTCATTCCATGATACACCTAGACTAATCAACACACTTAGTGAAAACAGAATAAACCAACTGAAATAATAAAATACATAGACCATACAAACAAATACAAACAAATCCTGATAGGGAACATAAGTTTCAAAAAACAACACACATAACCATCAGACAGAACAATAACACATAAAAACAAAAATATATAACACTAAGATATCACAACAGCACGTCAAAAAAAGCTTCTTCATTCCACAAACTGAAATACAAAGTCAGCGTTGGAACGTTTAAAATAACAACAAAAATATCTATACAACAGAAAAACACTCCAGAACAAACACGAGTATAAAAGATCACATGAAACGATTGCCCTAGTTTCTTCATAGGACAAACAGACAGAAACTTTACCACATGATACAAGGAACACATAGAACAATAAAATATACATAACTTAAATCAAATTCTTGAATTTTGTAGTTAATTACACTTCGCTATTTAAATCAAATTTTGCTATTCACATACAGAACACACTACACTAGCATTGACAATAATCTAAAAGTGTCAATACAAATAAATAATCTACCAATAATCAATCTAAATACAACCAATAATCAAAAAGTGTCAAGAACTTTGATAATAGTTCTTCATTTCATCAAAAAAAGCAAATAACTAAACAGAACAGAAAACTACGAACTATACAAATACCACAAAATCCATCCACAACACATTCTAAATGACAAAACACACTCACAATCATTAATATATTTGAACACATAATTAACAACTACTCTATGAACAATAATCCACTACTGAAAACCAATATACCACAGACTCACAATAATACATATAGTACAATACACATGAGCAAAAGTCTTGTCAGTGACTCACAACATTGAACAATGCACTGATCTAGTGCAAAATGCGTCTGCTGAAAAATATCAGTAAGTTGAGTTTTTTAAATCATAAAGTAAAAAGACTAAAACACTGCAATATATATTATTGATATGTCACATTTACCTATAGTACCACTAATTGATTTTTTTAAAATTTATTTATTTTTTGTTCAATGAGGATGCCCATTTTAGGAGATGTTTAATGTTTTAACTCAGACCATCAATGACAAAACCAAAAAATTGAGTGCTCCTATAGGCAATTGTGTTATATCATATGTTCCAGAGTTATATATTTATTTAAAACACAATTTTTTAAGGTGTTGAAAAAAGAATGTATTTTTCACTTCAATACTAAACAAGATCTTACTTAAATACAACCATTTTAAAACTATTTTAACATGTTGACTGCTAAAATACATGCAATGTAGTATGACAAATGCTCAAATTTTTTTCTAATTTTTTTGCCAAGATATGTGAAATGAAGAAATATGAAGATAAAATGTCGATATAAGCAATAAAAAATCCATGGTAGCCATTTTAAAATCGTGGTAAGGTGGGGCATAGTTTTTGTCTATATTTACATTAAACAATTGTTATGAAAGAATGAGAAATGGGAAAAAAGCCAAAGTCAAATATATATATATATATATATATATATATATAGCCCCACAAACTTTCCCAAATAACTTGATTAGTTGTGATTAATTACTAGTCAATCAAAACACTTTGGAACGCATAGTCCTGGCTGTCCTTCGCATTTCACACAATGTCATACAACATGTTTTTGAATACCACGCAAATGACAAACACAGTTTGCCACAGTATCTTTTCCGTTGCGCCTTTTCTCAGTTATTTTTGAAGGTACGTGCGAGACACATCAATGCTTCAATGGTGTTTCTGGAACCGGTAGGGCGGGAAACAGAGAATCAACCACTGACAGATGAAAATCACACATTTTCATTCTTTTCTCGTTGGTTGAGGTTTGCACTTCGTTGACAAGGTGGTAACTGTTAATCATAACCCTAACGTAATGTTTTACGTTCAGATGGATAGTAGCTCATCATCTGGTCGCTACGGTCAACGCCTCTTATAAAGTGGTTGTTGGTGACTATAGGCAATGGTTTTCCCTTTCAAGTTGCGCCCTGTTGATTGAAGTGAACCTATCATTAGTATACTCTGTTGAAATGTAAGACACAATTCGTTTACCTTTCCATTTTCCCCCACACACTCCCTTAGCATATCAAGCCATGGTTTTTATTGTTGCTTATTTAATATTTTGAGGAAGGTATTTTCTGCCTAACCTAAGGTTCCCAGTACAGTAAGTATTCCTTTGGAGCCAATTAGATGTAGTTTCAGAACTAATAAGTTTGCTGCATGTGACTTGGCACTTGAGTCATCAGAACTCCATAGTACAGGAAAAATTTAAGAATTAGGCCATGAGGATTGCACAAAGTATACAACTTTAATCTATACTTATGATGTTTTCCTTTTATCTACTGACGAAAGTACAGTCGTCCTTGCCACAGCACCATTGCTTTTTTTAGGGTAATACACTTGGGTCATCTTATTATTAAAATAATCAATTAAAAATTCATCTTTGCTGAATCTATTAGCCAGATTAGGATGTTCGTCGAAGTTTATGTATTTTAGAATTAAGAGGAACCTGTCACGATTCTTGAATCTATGAAAAAAATGTGTTGAACAGTTTTCCAATAATCAGTAAAATTTTAGAGTAGAGTTTGTTGAAGGGCCACATAGTAGTCTCAGCACGTATTTATTTATTGCTTGGACGAGTCTCTCAAAAAAAACAATGTCCAACAAAAGCCTCAAAAACACAATAGGGGTCAAATCAGATATATGCACTAAAACATTTTTCCCGTGTAAATAGTATATCTCTCAGACCAATTGCGCTGTGGGACTGCCATGGGGGTGGATTTACTTCGTAGTCAGGGTCGTCAAACTCTGACTCATCTGTTTCGTCTAAATCTACGCCAACATCATCCTCATCCTTAGACGAGTCTACTGACAATTGTCGCGGGGTATTTGGTTAAGAATTACCCCTACTAGGTCCAGGCAAATCAATATTCATCACTAAAATATTTTTGAAAAACTATATCTCAAACAACCAAAACGAAAAAAGACCAGAGACAAAAACGTATACTTGTAAAATGTCACTAAAATACTTCCTGAGGAACGACTAAGACAAAATTCACTTCTACCCCGTGCTAGAGCACACTGAGCCAATCAATCACCGATTGACAGATGGTAGGGATCCTTACAACGGGCATCTGGGAACGCGCCACCATGGCCGGGATCCCTATCACCCGAAATCAACGTGTTTCGGGTGATAGGGATCATGTTTAGAAAGGACATAACTAAATACTTACCTTAAATGTTTGGTAATTTTAAAAAAATGTCTTGTCCGTTTTGGTATTTGAGCTGACTGAACAAAATCCCATATAACAAAATATGACAAATTTCAGAAATTTCGCAAGTTAAGGAATGAGAAATATAAGTTGTAAATAGTATATATATATATGATGTTAAATTTATAGAAAATTATTTACAAAAATAATAACAAAAAAAACAACCCACCAAATTATTTTGCTAAGGAAAAATTGTGAATTGCGACAAATAGAAACAAACAAACTTCCCAATCAAAATTCAGTTTCGACTTATTTACACATAGAGTAAAAATGTGCTTTAGTGATAGTCTTGCAAGTCACTACTTCTGAAAACAGTTCTGTTTCTATGATTGGATTTTATAAATCTAAATACTTTTGTATCTTTTTCATAAGACAAAAAACTACAATAAATATGTTTAAATATATACTCAATATTTTGTATATGTTAACATATATTTAGAAATATATAAAAACTTACATATAGTATCTCGAGTTCAAAATTAAAACAATGCTATTACGATATGTACTTTTTTTAAACAAGTCGTAATAAACAAAACTAGTCTAATTTATTAGACGCTTTACGTTAGTTTGCATTCAACACCTTATAAAATAATAAAAATTTAACTACTTTAAAAATTATTAGAAAATTTCAAAAAAATTAGAGTAGACTCATTCTTTACGAAGGGAAAATTTTCAGTAGTAGTTGGTAATACTCATAACCAATACCAATCAGCTGTAAACTGTGATAGTTTTAATTTAGGTTAACTTTTTCAATTTTAATGCTATTTGTATAAACAATTTTTTATTCCGTTGTGTTCATAAGTCGCAATATAAAAAAATTTTGTAAACTAAAAAATAGTTATGATCTTAACTCTTACAGGAGTTCACAAATCACACATATCGTTCTTGTTTACACAACATATAAATGGTAACTGTTTTTTTACTTGATTACAATTTAGATTTTTATATTCTTTTTATTGTTACTAACAGATAGATTTAGGATAGACAGATAGTTTATTAGGAAATGGGATATTTATAAATTGATAAGTAAATCGGCTGGTAATAGTCATGTTTTTATTTCGAGTCAATGGCCACTAAAAGCATAAGTTTAAATATTTTGTCAAGTTGTGTTTTTGTACTTTAAGCAGAAGTAAATCCAACATCGATCGTTTAATGAACATTTAACAATATAAATTACCTTATTAGTAATCATTTAAGCTTATTTTATCTCACCAATAGAGCTTTTACTACTATTTTCTAAAAGTGATACCTTTTTATATGAAGCAACTTCATTGCAGAAATATTTAGAAAATATAATTAGAATACTAGTATTGTTAAGATAACATGATTGTCCTGTCTGATTAAAAATGTATAAATTCTTTATTGTGTTAAATTCACAGTAGACCTGTAATAAGTTTCACACAATATAAAACATAAAGTATGCATTACTTACTGCATTATAATTATATTACACCAGAACCCTATTATAATAGAGCCAAATAAATCAGATGACACTTAAAACATTCTATTTTGTAGGATCTGCCAGCTACATAAACAATTGTTGCAGTCAGGAGCAGCACAATGCATACATGACTGTTAACACATTCACTGCTATAAGTATATTGACTAGGTCTTACTTATAACTGAAATTATTTTGCATGTTAAAACTTACCTATAGCAAAGTAAATGGGATAATATATAGTAGAAATGGCCTTATTTCACGTACAAAGTGCATATTTTCGCAACGTCGCACCAGTGCAAGATCAGCGGTCGCAAACAAGTTTCTGAACAATTTTATTCATTAAATTTGTTCATTGCACAAATGAACAACGTATATGAGTGATGAAATACATCCCATATCCTCTTCTATTATTAAGAATAAATGTAGGACCTCTAGTCATATATATCCTAAAACATTATACATTCAAAAGATAATGGATCTTTGATATTTGATATTTTTGCTATTTAGATATTATGTTACAAAAACATTCTAGACAAGAAAAAAATATTTAAAACCTGAATATAATAAACAGTCCTTTAAGTTCCTTAAATATTGTAACGTAAACATAACCTCACTTCACAAACTTCTGTTGGAATAAATTGCTAGAAAATTATCACACCAAGTTATTTTACATTAATATAAAGATATATTAAAATATAGTTAAAAAATATGAAGATTTAGTTAAATAAAAATTAACTTGGGTTATATTAAGACAATGATTTTTGGTAACTAGACATTGATTTTGCATAAACAAAAATTATATCGGCTTATAAAGAAATATTTTGTAACTAGACAAAAATAACAAAACATTAGGCTGACACCCCAAAAATTATATCCATAGAGTTCACATGTATGGAAATTATATATTTGTAATGTTTTTTTAATATCCAATTGCATATATAATTTATTACTATCTTAACTCGCTATGAACTTAAGTATATAGAACTAAAATAAAAAAGTAATAATATTGCAAATTTTGTTTCTTTATATGATAAGACTTGAAGGAAACAACTGAACTATGTAAAGTGCTTTCTTTACTGACAACAATAACCCTGAACTTTATTCAATAGGATACAAGAATTAGAAGTAACTACTTGTTTTAAAACCTCATTTATCTGAAATTTGATTTCTTAATCTTAGATATTAAGATTGAGGTTGTATCTTTTTTAACCTGATCTACCTATATACTTTGTAGTTATATTTATAGACAATATATAGATAGTTTTATAATAATGTGGCATAATGCAGTAGTTCATCAATATTTAATTTACAAATTACAAACCCTTAACTACTAATTATAAACAATTACAAAACCTCTATATACGTTTTACTAACATAATATCACCAGAAGGTTGAAAATAGATTTTTGTTGTTGTAATTACTTTAATTTTATTTGTTAAGTTTTAATTTACCTTAACATGCTCTATATAACTCCGTTTGTAATTATGGACAAAGAAATGTGTAAAATGAGGCTATATTTACATGCCAATAGAAGTGTTATCCTTTATTTATAGACTCTGATATTTGAAATTACTGTAGGCCTACATACTTTTATTTACAATCTTTTGCTCAATAACATAGCTGTGTAAAAAGGATAAAATCAAAGATGGTGGGGTAATGGTAAACCTTTTTGTTGTATTTGAACGCTCTAGCATAACTCTGATTCATAACTTTCTATTGTAAATATATTTTTTGTATCATAATGATGTATTTATTAACCTAATTTCATAAACTGATGAACTAATGAAGATGGATATAATATATATATATATATATATATATATATATATATATATATATATAAGTTATATATTTAAATCAATAGAAATTGTCATCCCTAAACCATTCTTTGAATTCTTTGATAAATTTGAATGTCCAAACCTGTAGTTAAGCTACACGTGTAAATGAAATTGTAACATTTTTACTCTTGTCAGTGATCTCTTACAAAACTTTAAATTTTAAAAAATTCTACAGAAGTTATGAATATAAAAAGCTATATAATTTAATTATAGAAAAAATATGAAGCAATTCATGATTTATCCATTGCTACCAAGACACTTATAATATCGTAATTAGTTTTAGTCCCATCATATTTACAATTCTGTTTCCTTCATAACTTCATAATTTATATAATTCATAATTTAAATAACCTTTAACAATATTTTGTTACCTTTAAAAGTATTTAAAAGTTTTCACCATTTTTTACTGAATATGAACAAAGTTGTAAACCCATTGATTATTCTCTCGAGCTACTGTGGAATATGAATTAACTAAACACAAAAAATTAAACCCCAAAATTACAATAAAATTAATTTATTTACTATTTATTAACATTTGCTTATAAGATGGTTATCTTGTAACTAAAATGTACATCAAGTGCAAGTAAATAAGTTAATTCTATTGTGGTAATTGAGTTTAATTTTTTATTTTCAAAAATAATACAAAAAATTAACTTTGAAGTCAACTTCAATAATTCATATGATGTGTTTTTATATGTGGGTGAATATAAATAAATACTGATTAAATCACTCCAATAATGATCATCAGTTCAAGTTTTATAATGATTTATTTATACCTCCATACATTGTTAATAATGATTTATCAAGTTGGTAAATATTGTTATAATTATTTATGGAACTCACCAAATGATATAATAATTTACATGTTAGGTAATATTTGTGTTGACCACATTCATTTTGTAGTTATTTTATTGCAAAAAACCTTTAAATTAAAAGAAGATGTTTAAATTTAAACCATTTTCCTACCAATGATCTTGAAAACAAATAAAAAATGGTTTTAGGCTTCATTGTTGAAGTAGGCCTATTTAACAATACAAGAATAGAATATTCTACTTTTTCTTCTTTCTCTAGCTAATTGATATAATTATTGACACTGCTATATTGATTATATTATTTTTAAATAATTTATAGTAACTAATACATTTGTATACTTAAAAAATTCATTTCTCTCTTTAAAGAATTATAAATCTTACAAATAAAAATTTACTTCTTTGTAAGTGATTTAGATTTATATTGTATTTATATCAATAATTTACAATTTTTTAAAAATTTTGTAGTTTTCTAATATTGTCTGAGGATTGGATATCTCTTTAAAATGTCTTATTTCAAGATATATATGACAATTCTAGTTATACATATTATTCTATAATAAAATATTAAACTTATTAAAAAAATACATTTAAATTAAATTTCAAACGTTAATGTTTATAGGAATAATTACTATAACTATTACAATTATTCTATTTCTTGTTGCAGTTCTACAAAACTTCTGCAAGTTAGCAGATGACTACTTGACTAAAGGTCCCAATAACAAACTATACCTAAATGCTGCACAAAAACTTGAAGTAGATCCAACTGTTATTCAAAATGCTGTGGAAGGATTAGTCAATTTTCTGATTGAATGTTGTAAACAAAAAGTAAGTGGAGTATTTTGTTATTTATTTAGTATGCCAAAAACTAATTAAAACCGTTATCTAATTACTAACAAAAACTTAAAATTAAAGTAAATTTTCACTGAGGAATAACATGTTTTATAGTACTGGAAAATATGTATATATTAATGTTGAAGGAATTTCTTAGTTGTTTTTCTAAAAAATTACTTTGATAATTTCTGGATGTCTTCAGATTACAAAGTTATATTCTGAAGGGTTTGTTGAACATCATTAACAGCAAAAAGAACAAGGAATTAATTATTTTTCATACACAAGCATAGTCACACTGTTGATGAGTTATGCTTTGACAAGAACCTATTTTCTCATTCTATAAAAGATGTTTTTTTTTATCTACAACCATAACTGTTTGTATTTATATAATTACTGGTGATAATAAGCTGTATCTTGCAAAAAAAGATTTAACCCTTAGCACTCACATTTTTTTAATATGCTTTGCTCCTCCACTTGTAATTAAATTGAGACAAATTCCTCACCTGCAAGTTATTTATGAAAAATTTTCTTTACTTTTACATTATTTTAGTCAACTATGCCATTTTTATTTACTAATCTAGTATGTATGAGATTTTCGTTCCTTATTTCTAGTTTTGCAGAGTATGATATCGTTCAAAATAGTCTCCTAAACGGAGTCTTCCACACATCTGCAGTAAAAAAGGTTTCCCTTCTTCCTCCTTTTACCTTGCTGTTACTGCATACTGCACAGTTCTTTGAGTTGGTTTTACCATTAGAATAAATAAAAAGTAGTTTCCTATTTAGTCTTTCTTCCATGTCAGTGGTTGATGGCCAATCCGTCTTTCTAAACTCCTTATTCCTGGTATCACCAACGAGTTAAATCACCAAGGGTTAGCAAAACAATTTTTGTTTTACAGGATTTCCTTTGTTTTTTTTTTTTGTTTTGTTTCATAGGTAATAAGACTGTTTACTACAGCTAAATCTAATAGACAGAATATTTTCTCACACCATTTACTTTTTTGCCTTGTAAGTGTATTGTGCATAATAGTGATCAGCTAGATCTTCAAGGTAGGTTTGGCCTAACTAAAGAATTGGTAATTTGTGACTCATAGTGTGGTTCAAAAACACTTACATAACCAGTAAATCAGGATCAAGTAAATGATCAGGAATATCAAAATCAAAAGCACGTCATGTAGAATGTATGGCAAATATAAAATAAACAAATAAACTGCAGATTGTACCCTTCTTGCAGTGTACAAAGTAAAAGCAAACTAGATTTAGTGGTGACTAATTGACTCAAAGATATTTTGATTTAATTTAGTTCAAATTATTGCCAATATAGAGCACAAAACGGTAAAGGATTGAATGTCGGGGGCCTTGCCCTAGACAAGTAATAAGCATTTGAAAATCGTAGTGGGTGACACCCGACATGCTAGTAAACGGCAATATACGCTAAACGGAGCTCACCCGACAGTTGAATACTAAAGGTTAAAACACACAAAAATTTTAGAAATGTTGATTGATAGAGGATTCTTGATTTTTTTCTGAGACAAGGAAGCTTTTGAACATCGTTATTATAGATGCCTTCAGTAAAATAGATTCACTCCAAAAATCACCAGGCTTGGAAAATTATTTTTTAAAAATAACCTCCAAATTAGTTTTTCAGATGAAAATTACATTTGATAAAATAATGCTTTATTTATTTAACTGGAGATATGAGTCATTTTTATGTATCAATATCTTACGAAACAAGATTGATAGACATTACAGTAACATTCCTAACTGTATTTTTACTGTTTCCCCAAGCTGTGTTTTAGTTTCATATATTAGATTTATTAAAATGCAATTAGCTGGAGTTAATGTTTCACTTTAGGCATATATTGAACACAATAAATCAATTTTAATATGTTTGTGTCTATAATATACTAACTTTACTTTATTTAGCCAGTCTCTGTTCTTGTCTGACGAGGCATTCAGTGTCGAGCCTCCAAGTAGTAACAGTATCTGGATAGCTAGCTGTCTAGCTCAGGGCAGGTTAAGATCTCATGAACCATTGAGATATATCAGGCATTTATTGGACCAAGCCAAGGCGATGAAGGTGTACCTGGGGGTAATCATGGTCAGCGAGGAATCAAAATATGGCCATGGCAGTTTTCTTATCAGTTGTGGATGGTAAATAATCGGTGCTGAAAAATTAAGGCTCACTGTTTTTCTCTGCTAGCTTCCTCTTGTCTTTGCTTGATGTTGTTATATGGTTTTATTGATAAGGTACCCAACTGAGGGGAGGCTGGTATCAAAACAGTTTACACGTTTGCGCCAATTTTTTCTGAGATCAACTTTCTTTGCTCATAATCCCTTCATTATTTGCGATCCTCTGGAGTTTAATTGACGTTACTTTGCAGAAGATAGGATATTGTTTCTAGAAACTAAAACTTTAAAAATAACTGACCTATGTATTTGAATTTTTAGATTGCATATTCCCTACATAAGTCTAAACTTGTTATAGTTCAGTGCTTCTAAACTATAGCTCTCAAACTCGTTTAAACTATGTACATTTCTAGGTTTCAGAATAATGAAGTATCTTTGAATTCTGTATTTTTATTTATAACCCCTCCAATAACTATAAAAATCATTGTTTCAAATCAACATCTCATGTAATTATAAATAAAAAAATATTTGGTTACTAAACATCAAAAAAGGGTTCATAGTTTAAATGAGATTGAGAACGGGTTTAGTATATATAAGGGAAATAATTTGTTTTTGTTGTGCAATTATGAAAGAAACCATATTTGCTCTGAGTATATATTTGCTAAAATATATGTAATTTCCTAAAATAAACACTACAAAATAAATGAATTAAAATTAATGAAAAATATAAACACTATATTATAAATGAAATAATATAATTTAAATTTATTAAATGTATTTAAATATTAAGATGAAATTACATTAATTTGTTTTAAAAAAACAAAGTGTAATAAATTTTATTCAAGTCTATTGAATAATAGTCTATTGAATTCTATTCAAGTTCTATCTATATATTTTATACAAAAAATATATAAATATCTATATAAAAAACATTTCTACTCATGATGCGATTGTTTCAGCTCAGTCCTCTTGACTTACGAGATTCTATCTTAACGATTGGATTTTCTGAAGAGCATTATCAGGTATTAAAAGTATTTTATGAAGAAAGACAAAAAGAACTAACACAAGCCTTGTTGGATAAGTCTGTTGACATTCCACACTTCAAAGATCTGGAATGGCGACTCGAGACACAGGTAAGAAAAATATCTTCTCATTTGAGTTAAATAACATTTTAAGCTATGCAAAACATATTTTAATTTTTTTAAATGAAAAACTAAGAGAATTACAAATATGGCTTGAATACTGATCTTATGCTGACAATTTAAATAATTTCATTTTTTACTTATTTTATTGGAAAAGTGATTGAGAAATTTTTAAAGATATTAATTGCAAGCTTTAAATTTATTTGGTTTACCATTAAATTTAAGTATCATCATGGAATAATCACAGTTAAGAAACTAACCTCAAATTAACATGAAAAAAGAGTAAAGGCATTACACACTACAGGAATCTATGACTTTACTTTACTCTGCGCATAATTTATTTTTAAATAGTCCTGAGGGATGTGATATAAAATTTTTTCTGAATTAATAGTTGGGATAAATGATATTTTGTCATCAACAAAATTTTAAATAAATTCCAAGCTGCCTACATGATATTTTTTTAAATATGAAAAGTACATGATAATTTTTATAATCATATGAAATAAATTCACTGCTTTTCTCTGGGGCAGAAATAATTTTTTTCTCCCAGTCATGGATAAATGACTGGCTACATCAAATGTGTTGATAATTGTTGTATTTGAAATGAAATAATTTCTGAATCAAAGTAGGTTCAGGCTATTGAAAGTGAAGAAATCTTTTTAACTTCATCAATTTTTACTTGGTGAGAGAATTTCCAAATCATGAAAGTACTTTCATATAAAGATATTATAAAATGTGCTTTCATTAGTCACTTATCTATTTATATCTCATCTGTTTTAACTTTTATGATCTGATATTTTAATTATTTGTCTTCTTCCTATTATAAGTTATATTTTGTTATAAATTATTCTGTCTCAATGTTGTAATATATTAATTAGTACTGAAAATTACAGGTAGCATCCCGATCCTTGTTGTATCAGTTAACACCTCAGGTTACAATGAACTTAACTTTACAAAATAATTCTGCGACTGAAAACATCATCTTACAATCAGATGTTGCGAATTTAATGCATTTGACTGAAACATTGGAATCTGCTTTAAGAGAATCAAAGACTCAACATTTTCGTAGAGTGCAGAGAAGGTTTAAGTAGTGTGCAGGAGATTCGTATATAAGTTTATTTTTCAATTTTATACAAAAATTGTATTCTGTTATTGTTTGATAATATATTAGTAAATGTTCAAGTAAAATAAATAACTATCACAATGTTTTAGCGTTTTACTTACTTTATTTTCTAAATTATTAAGAATATTGTACTTCTCTCTTCTCTTATTACATTAACAATTTGCAGTAGGTTTTCTATCATGACATAAAAGATTAAATAGAAGATAGCAGTATTTAAGAGAAAACCTTTAGCTCTTGAGTATAATACTATTAACCTCACGAGTGGCAAACGCTGTCAAAAATTGCAACTAACATTGAACCAGTGTAGTGACAGAGTTATAATTGGCAACGAATTAAACAGTTATAGCAAATATCGATTTTATTTAGGAGCAAAAGATCATACATCAATGATGTTTGCACCAGCAAGCACAGAAATAACTAGAGGGGACATGGGTATTCTCTTAACATAGCGCAAGTGAAGCCAGGTCCGCCATCTTGGTGAGGTATCTGGCCGGGAAAACAAGACTTGGCTACCATTTAAGTTTAATAGTTAGCGCTTCTCTCCAACAGCGTTTTAAGCCAGTTACCATTGTCGGAAAACAATCAAACTTGATTTCATAGTAATATATAAAACAGGGATTAGGATGGTGAAAAATTAAATTTTATAAAACAGTTATCTTATCTTAAAGCAACATTAAATTAAAACCTCTCTAAATAGAATTACAGTTACTGACATAAAAAAGTTAGTCAGTGAAGTTTTTTTTAATTTTTTGGTCAAGTAAATGATGTCAGCGGAAAAGTTGGAAATATGATTCCAAATTTTATTTCTTTTAAAACAATATTTCACTACGACCACCAGTTTGGTTGTGGCGTTAGTGTAATTGAGCGTAAACATTAGGTGTTATTGTCCGAGAGTGTAACTTGCTAACGCAAACGAATAACCATACTGCGTGCTGGGGGGTTAATCATGTTAATTTATTTGTCTAGTCTATTGAAACACTACCAAGATGTTATCTTAATTAATCTTCCCCACAAAATGTACGTAGTGAAAAACAAATGACAAAAATACTTTCCCAGTTTTGCCCTGTGGTAAAGACTCGTGTGACGTTTACTAAGTCACTGAAAATAATAGAATTGCTATATACATTAATACAATTTATTTAAAATACATTTTAAACATTACTGCTCTAAAAAGGTTATTGTTTTGGAAAGATGATAACATCAGTCTAATGTTTTTGAATAATAGTGTAACCTTATGTTAAAATACTTTATACATACAGATTTTATAAGTAGGTAAAAATGACTTAAATCTACATCTTGTTCATAGAAATGTCCTGAACTATTAGGAAACAAATCTTGCCCAATGCACCTTTCCAAAACTGTTTATGTCATTGTATTAATAATTTGGTTTCTACAGGGCGCAATTCTACTGGGCAAGTGAACCTTGTCTGATAGTGATTTGAGGCTCTCCACTAGGGTGACTCATCGCTTGAGGCTGCCATCTTGGTGTGGGGCAGCCGCGTACGTTTGCTTTAACCACCTAGCTATTATATCTTCTCTAGTTATTACTGTGCTCGCTGGTTTGCACTAGTTGACATAAACACAGGTATTAGTTGCGGATGATAACATAATAGTCTTTCCTGCCAGTGTCACTAGTTAGAAATGGATTGTGACATATGTCTTCAGTCACATAATAAAGGGGGTTTTTTGATTTTGTTAGGCTCTTTGGTAGTCTTTTTGGATTTTATTTTCAAAGATGGGGAAAATTTTGATGATATATTTGATTGTGGCGAGAATGAATTGGGTAAGTTGAAATGAAGATTAATAGGATTTTGCAAACACCTTGCCTGGCCTTACCTGAAGTTTATCGTGGCTTTAAATACAGGGTTTTCGATTCTGAATTATCAAGGAAAATCTCCAAATTGAGTGATTTCATTTCCAGGAAAAGGTTGTTGCCACTTTCTATCAAAATGTATGCACATTCTTTGAGAAGTACATCTTGTTGGAACCAAATGTTTTGCATTGCTACGGGGAAGTGCAGGCAAGAAAAAATTATTTGACATTTCCATGTTGCTGCCTCCAGATACAGTAACTGCCTGGCCATTACCATTCTCAAGGACTATTTAAAGGCCTTGCAATATTTGTGGATTTTTTAAACACCAAAATCTATAGTTCTGGTTGTTTACAAAACCATTCAGATGAAAATGTGTCTTGTCATGCATGAGTAAAATTGGAACATTTGGTACATAATGATTTGTGCAAACATTTGTTTATATAAACATACATAATGAAAATTAGCAAAATACTTTTATGAAAACAGGATGAGGATTTTTCATTTCTCTCACCATAAAAAAAGGAATATATTGGTAAATTTTCATATATTTTTTGAAATAGTCTATTTTGTTTTGAAAATAATGATATAAAACATTTCAGGCTTAGGTCTTTGTTGGTATTTTTTGTGATATTTAAAAAAAAAACTCTGCAAGTATAATCCCCTTGCTACTCCATGGTCACAGTCTTGCCACTTGGAGAGTTATGGTACAAAAACTCAGAGTTGGTAAAGGGAGACAACATAGACAGAAAATGAGAATAAGGATTTAGAACCCATGGATCATTTCTTAAGATTTATTTCCAGAAGTCATGAGCTATATCTAGAACTTGATAACCCTCATAATTGTGTGGTGTATGTGTATATATATATTTTTTTAGGTTAGTTTTGGTTGGTAAAGATTATTTAGATTTTTGCAAGCAACCTCCCAACTTGAAAAACATCCTAGTACATCCTAAACTACCAGACCCTGATGCAGAGAAACCACACAAACTTCCTCATGGCTCCTTCCCATGTAATAGACCTAGATGCAAGACGTGTCCAATACACCCCTCAGCAAATAGTTTCAACAGCCAAACAACAAAAATGGTCTTCAAAATACAGGGTCATCATAATTGTACATCGAAAAATGTCATATACCAGCTACAATGTAAACTTTGCTCAGCACAGTACATAGGCCTGACCACAGATGGTCTGAATATCAGAATGAATGGCCACAGACATGATGTTAAAATTATGAATATGGATAGACCAACAGCTCAACATGCTGCGAGTCACAACATCACAACTTTTGATGACTGCTATACCACAAAAATAATTAAATCACTCCCCCCTGATTGCAATCCCTCAGAACTGAGAAGGTGGGAACTATCATACCAGTGGTATACCAAGTCCAGAGAATCCCCTAACCTCAAAATCAGATAAATCATTTCTTTTTTTTTTTTTTTTTTTTTTACAAATAGCCTTATCTCTTTTCCCCTGACAGACTTATATAAACTATAATCACTCATATATTCATGGAAACAATATATATATATCTTTAATCTGTGCATCTGTGACATCTGATTTCTACCCTACACAATCTGTGATTACAATTATTTTATTTCATTCTCTCATATTTCTTTTTGTGTTTTCTCTTCGATTGACAAAGACCACTGTGTGGTTGAAATATATCATTGTTTAAGCGCTTTTAAGTGTTTCTATTTCAAGACTACAGAGTGGACTCTTACCAAGGTAAGTCTGTCAGTCTCCTAGTCCAAAAAATCTATATATATATATATATATATATATATATATATATATATATATATATATATATATATATATATATATATATATAATATATATATATATATATATATATATATATAATATATATATATATATATATATAAAGAACAAAAGTCTAAATACAAATACAAGAATTATAATTGAATTTTAATTGTTTAATATTCCTGATGATGTTGGTACTGTTAGCCAACGAAAAGCTTTGAATTTCAAATTTAATTATGATTCTTGTATTTGTATTTAGACTTTTGTTCTTTATTAATACACAAGAAAACACTGCGATATATATATATATATATATATATATATATATATATATATATATATATATATATATATATATATATATATATATTCAATATGGTGATACGTTTTCTTGTAATATAATTCATGAATAAAAATATTTCAAATACAAGAATAGCACCTTCAGGAAAAACAATGATATAACAAAATTTTCTACAAAAATTAAATCATGTGTACTACAATTCAACCAAATGTTTATTGTTATTATACTTCTATGTAATTTTTGCCATGACATCAATAACCTTGTAAATAGTTTGGTGTTTTGATTTCACTTGAATTCATTAATTAATTAATTTGTCTTCAACTTTATGTTTATAAATGTCTAATGTTTCATATATATTCATCTTTAACCCTTTGTTTATTTCTTTATTTCAGGAAATCTGTGTCCATATTAATACAATGCGTAGCCAAATTTGATTTGTATATGATCGGTTTTATATAAGCGTTTATATAATGGATCCTTTCTCAATGTACTAGTTCGCTTTCTTTCACAAATTATTTTTGATTTCTATTTTGATGCTACTTGAGTCTTCAGGTCTCAAGTTTTCTCATCTTAGTATTTCCTTTATTGAGCTATCAATGTTCATCTGTTATCTTTATCAGAAACATGCTTCCAAACATGTAATTTACTCACAAAACCCAAATTTCCCTCTACTTCCAAAACCAGATCACCATGTCCTCTTCCTAATCCTACTTTAATTCTAGTATCCTTTCCACACAAGAGGGGCAAAAATAGGTCTACTTCTGTTTTGCAAACCTGCGCATTGATTCCATCCATATTCTTTACATATGACTCTTTGGGAGGCTTTTGCCAGCATTGTTGATCATGTAGCACTACCCAGGTGTTAAGTACAGCTTAAAGTAAGCTGCGTACGCGATCCACTTTGTCACCCATACGGTGATTACTCCTTACACTATTTTCCACTGAGCAATAACTCAACTGTTTTTGAGGCAGAACTGTTTGCCATCAATGAGTCTCTTCAACAGCTGATTCTAAGACCATGGCTTAATACCATTATTGTTTTATTTTTGGACTCTAAATTCTCATTACAAGCATTGGCTAATAATGATAACACAGGTAGTGCAATTGTACAGAATATAAAAAAGAATTATAAAATTGTAAACAACAATGTAATCAATATTGTAATGCAGTGGATCCCGTCTCTTATACAGGGGAATGAGGCCGCAGATGATTTTGCAAAGAGAGGGACTAAAATTGTTCAAAAGACGTCAAAAGTTCTATCACTGCAAGCTAGAATAAAAAGTATTAAAACACTTCACCAACAAGGTTTTAGGAATATGGCGAAGGAAAGATTGAAGGACAAGTCCTATAATGTGTTTGAGCTGTTTCAGGCGGATAGAACATTCTCGAGAAAAACATCTGTTGCTAACTTCAGACTGGCCACATTACATGACTGTCTTGCTGGGCATCAAAATAAAAATATTAGAATCCAACAGGTGCACAATATGTGCACGCCAAACATCTATTATGGACAAGGACCACTTCTTGGTCTGCAGTGGACTAGATAAGGAAAGACAACTACGAAGGGACTTACCTGAATTATATTAAGAGACAAGATCTCTAATGGCGTGAGCTAAGTGAGAGCTATTGGAAGAAGAAAAAGAAGATATTCTTTACATATTCAAGATTATGTGTTTCTTAATAAGCAATTACCTAAAAACCACACTCACAAAATCATGTATTTGCTGAACGTTTTCTCTCTTTTTGATTCTATGAAAGAAACAGAAAAAACTGTTATTATCCATGATTTATTAAGTTTTTAAAACATTATTTAGATTTCATTATGGAAAGATAATGAAAACATAAACCAAATAAATAAAGACCAATAACTATGAAATATGTTTTGAAAAATGTTAATTAATTATAACACTGTTATACAGTTTTAAAAACTTCACGCTTTTAGTTAGTAAACCTGTCGATAGGAGGCCAACTCTGACTGAAATCTTAGTTTAACAATTTCATTAGCTTTTTAAAAGAAAGTATTTAAGTAAACGATTTATCTATAAACACACAATTTATCGGAGTAAGATTATTTTAGATGGTCAAGATAAGAGTAGATATCTTAATAACCCAAATCAAACTTCCCCTTACACATACAGAATATACTACACACATGCACCAATATAGACAATAGTCATCTAAAAATCCTTCACTTTGTCAAAAACAAATATTATAACAAAAATCTTTTAAAAAGTAATTTTGTACTGAGATCAAGAAAGAAAAATTTTTTCATTGTTTGCTAATTTCAAGTTTGTTCATTTTATTTGTTTCTTCATTTTTTAACCTTACAGCAGTGTTTATGATATTTGTGTGGTAACCATTTCAACAGTTTAAGGCTCTACAATGGAGGTTTTGACAACAACCAGATGGAGGAAAAAATTTCATATACGTCTTTGAGAAAAACATTTCTAGGTATTGGAAAGTTGGCACAGTGCCAAAATGCACTACACTTTGAACATGAGGATAAGCAGTTCGAATACGGACCCCAAAATTTTTATAATTTAATTATTGAATAAATGTTTGAAAAAAACTATATTAACATCAATTGTCATCCGATATAGCTTTAAAAAAATTAGCTTTAACTTGATCGGATGAATAAAAACATATTTTGTTAACGATTGAAAATTTGTACAAGATATATATATCAGGAGAGTGTGAGCTAATAGAAGGAATTTAAAAAGCAACAAACTAAACACAAAAAAGTACCAACTGAAATGTGCCCTTTAAGCAGTTTAGCTTTCTTTTTGGCATCGCAAATAAAAGTGTCTGCGAAAGTTCTTGATGGGCACCATAGTTCAATTCTTTTAAAAAACCCCACTCCTCTCAGTCTCATTACAAGATTTTTGTCAATATTAAAATGACTGTGTATTGATTTAATACTTTGTCGCCGAATATTCCAAAAAATGACTTTCAATCTGTCAGGATGTTCTCGCCTTGCTGTTAGCGTGGCACGTCTGGAGTCCTGAAAAGGACTGTTTGCAAGGTTTAGCATCGTTTGTGTGGGACTTTCAATCTGTCAGGATGTTCTCGCCTTGCTGTTAGCGTGGCACGTCTGGAGTCCTGAAAAAGACTGTTTGCAAGGTTTAGCATCGTTTGTGTGGGACTTTCAATCTGTTAGGATGTTCTCGCCTTGCTGTTAGCGTGACACGTCTGGAGTCCTGAAAAGGACTGTTTGCAAGGTTTAGCATCGTTTGTGTGGGACTTTCAATCTGTCAGGATGTTCTTGCCTTGCTGTTAGCGTGGCACGTCTGGAGTCCTGAAAAGGACTGTTTGCAAGGTTTAGCATCGTTTGTGTGGGACTTTCAATCTGTCAGGATGTTCTCGCCTTGCTGTTAGCGTGGCACGTCTGGAGTCCTGAAAAGGACTGTTTGCAAGGTTTAGCATCGTTTGTGTGGGACTTTCAATCTGTTAGGATGTTCTCGCCTTGCTGTTAGCGTGACACGTCTGGAGTCCTGAAAAGGACTGTTTGCAAGGTTTAGCATCGTTTGTGTGGGACTTTCACAAGGAAAGCTAATGTTGGTGTTCAGTTCACTGTGAATATTGCTCATGTCGCACAAGATTTCACAGCTATCCAGGAGCAGGACGAGGACCAACCAACTCACCCCAACCATATTGGCGTAATGCACTGGAATGCGAGATCACTGAAGAGAAAAGCTGATGAGCTAAAGAAAGTAATGGAGGAAAATAAAATAAAAATAGCTTGTATTCAGGAGTCTTCACTTCATCAAAATCAAAAGTACCACCCTCGCTTTAAAGGTTACCAAATGTTTAATGTCTCCAGAGAAAACTGTGCAGGAGGTGGTTTAGTTACATTGATCCATGAGACACTCTCAGTGGAAAATGAAGAAATTATTGTAAGAGATGAAATTGAGCTAGCCAAATATAAGATACAAGTATGCAATGGCATCGCCTTCACCCTCGGTAATGTTTATATACCGAATCAGGGAATTAATGAAGAAGATCTTGACGTCTTACAGATCAATGATAAGAATGTGTTATTGGTGGGTGACTTCAATAGCAAACACTGTAGTTGGAACAAATGCCCAGCTAATCAAAACGGTCAAATACTCTTCAAGTGGTTGCTTAACAATAATCAGGTACTAGCAAACAAAAATTTCGAACCGACCTTCCAGTTGGCTTCAACAAGTAGTTTGAGTACGTTAGACTTGACTATTTCATCTCCAGCAATGATGAACAAATTATTAAATTGGCATATAGGCCAGGACTTAGGAAGTGATCATTTCCCGGTATTCTTCGAAATTGATGGGAGAAGGAAAACAATACGATTGTCCACAGTAAATACAAACTTTCAAAAGCTAACTGGACTCTTTTTGAAAAAGAAACTCAAATTGTCTCATTAGTGGAAATTGTAACTTCAGAAATCATTGAATCCATTCTTGAGAACGCAGCTGAAAAATCCATCCCAGAATGGAAAGAAAAAATAGAATTTCAGCCAGGAAGAAATGGAAAAAATCCAGGTCATTACACGACAGGATTTTATACAATAAATGTAATGCTACCCTGCGCAAATCCATCATCGAAGCAAAGCGAAAATCATGGAAAAGTTTTGTTGGTTCAATGAACGCGAACACACCATCCAGCACAGTCTGGAAACGCTTCCGTGCAACAAACGGTCAATGCTCTCAGAAAATTATTTCTATTTGAAAATCAAATGGAGACTTAATAACGGATGACAAATTTAAGGCCGAAGAATTTGCTAAACATTACTCAGAAAAAGCAGGGCGGAGAATTGCCTGGCCGAAGGCTCTTACTCCCATCGAACGATTTCTAATATGTAGAACTGAACTGCTGTTTCGTTGTTCCGATCCAGACGACTCCCCTTTCACATTAGCCGAACTGGAAGATAGCGTATCTCTCTTAAAAAGAGCCGCACCCGGAGAAGATAATATTCACAATGAGATGCTATCGCACTGTTCGAAGGAAATGAAAGTAAAGACACCTCAGCTTTTCAACTCTATCTGGAGAACTGGGAAATTCCCTTCAGTCATTGTTAAGTAATTCTACAAGTTCATACTCGTTTCGAATATCACAAATAAGAAAAACCATCCTAGAACTAGTGGACTGCGGGAAAGAATTAACTCTTCAATGGGTACATGCCCATTGCGGAGTACCCGGAAACGAAAAGGCTGACCAAATTGCGAAAATAGCCTCAACCATGGGACCTACAGATGAAGGCAAACACTCCCTGCTACATTGCAAAAGTGTAAGCAGGGAAGTTTTCTGAAAACTTTTGTGTAAAAATTGGGGAAAAGAGTCTACCGGTCGTCACCTTTACCAGCTCCAACCAGAACCACCAGTCGAGGACAAATATAGGGAAGTAGCACGATCAACAGCATCTTTTGCTGCCAGAGCAAGAACCGGCCATCTGGTGACACAGGAGTACCTATTTCGTTTTAATCTCACAGAGTCTCCGTTGTGTGCACTCTGTGGTGTGGAGAGCGAAACAATTGGACACATCTTGCTGAACTGCCCTTACCCATTACCTACAAGAGACATCCTCAGACCAATTGTGACAAAGTGGCAAGATATTCTAGTTAAGAAGAACCTGTGGGCCATAGCATCATACATATATCGTGGACATCAAGCCATTGGCTATAGTTAAAGCTGGACGCCTGCACGAAGAAGTAAGTAAGTAAACACAAAAACAACAAAATATACAAACACCACAAAAACTATCCACAACACATTCTAAACGACAAAACGCACTCACAATCTAATACTATATTTGAACGCTTAATTAACAACTCGATGAACAATTATACACCACATATCACCAATATACTACACCTGAGTAACAGTCTTGCCTTGAATCCAGCATTGAACAATGCACTGACCTAGTTTGAAATGCATCTGCTGAAGTAGTGTTTTTTAGCCAAGTGTACCAAAATTAGTAATTTATATAAAAAAACCTGAAGATGTACAATACAAAAACTGCAAGTGTTAATAATCATTTGAATTTCAGCCTTTCCAGTTGTTGATTGCTATTGGTTCATCAATCACAGTTTAAAGACTGTGCCTATTTGTCCTGTATTTAGCAATCATCACAATCTATGGAATTAAATAATTTTTCAGTCTCTTAAGAGACATCTTTAATCTTCTCAAAGCACAAAACGTTTTTAGAATTAATATGTCAATATTTCTACTTAAAAGTAAACAAATATAAGATATGTGTAATGAGATGAGGCCTAACCCTAGAGATGAAAAATGAACTATATTTATAAAATGGACGGATACATAGGGAAAGTTGTTGAAACATCAGAGGCTTTCTGTGTAGTAGTTCTGTCCACGTGTGAGAAACATTTTTAATCAATAATAATTACATCTGCTCAGAGAAAATTGTTTCGTATAAGAGTAAATATTTGATCCTTCACATCAACACTTATTATATCTTGTCATTCACAATTGACTTTTTGTGGATGTTTTTTCATAAATTCAACTTTTGTTGAAGATTTTCTGAAACTACCAACAACGAATATAATGAGTATAAATATTAGGGAAGACACTGCATAAATCTTGGCAGTAATTAAGATAATGATTATACGCTCTCCTTTAGTGTACTCTCAACTGATTTAGTCAAATATTTTTAAATGAAACTTGATCATTTAAACTGCTTCCACAAACCTTTTCTGGTACAAATTAGAGTTTCTCTTTTTAAACTTACTCGAACATAAATTTTTATCATTGCAGGCCCAAGTGGCTCTAGTTTTCAAGGAAGGCTCCCAATAATGTGGACAAACAGTGTATTTGTCCATCATGCTTTTATTTTGTGCTCCCCATGGTTTGAAATTGTTAAAATTGAGTTGATGGTTAATTGAGACTGAACTCTATTAAAAATTGAATCTTTTTCACCCAATACAGAATCTATTTAAATTCTGTTTAAAAACTGAAAATTTCAAAGTAATTTTTAACAGTAAAAAACAAGAGAAATATTTATAAAATAAAAAAAATATTTCAATTTCCAAAAATACTTTTCTCTCCTAGTTTTGAAACCATCATTTCACTGATGAAGCCTAACTTGCTACGCTATATGCTTATATTAACAGAAAATGTCATTCTAATGTAACCCACTGAAGATTATCTTAAATTCTTCAGGCTGCCTACTTTGCCTAACTTTACTATTAACTCTACAAGTGCACTAGAGCCATTGTGATATTTTATGCTTAAAATTAGACTGAAGTTGACAAAGTTATTGAATTAATTTTGTTACTTATTTAAATAAATTTCAAGTTTAAAGAGTATTTCATAAGTAGATCTATTAAATTTAATTACATAAAAAGGGCATTTATATCATAAGTCAAATCGAAGGCGTGTACAGAATAACGAAGTGATAAAAGTATAAATTTTCACAAAATATAACTTCACAAAGGAATATTGAGTCTATGAGACCTTGTTGAAAGTACATTCAAACCTTCGCATTCTGTTATAACGGTTTTCTGAAGGATCTAACTAACAGCTAGTTCACATAAATTTAATTTCTGAAATGTGCAGTAGCCACCAAACGAGGCTACTGGCATTAAAGACTTTTACGGACATTGTAGGCATATATATATATATATATATATATATATATATATATATATATATATATATATATATATATTTACATCACTCAGTTTACTATCAACTGGCTTTTCAGGAAAACTATTTTGAAGTTATAGTTAATAAAAGCTTACAACCTATATCAATTTTTCTGCAAAACTTATTAATTTTATGAGGAATGGCAAAATGTGAATTGAAACAAGCTGAGGAAAATCAGTGGTCAAAAACCTCTGACGACTGAGACCTTCAGTTCATTCGTATTGTAGAGAAGTGGTTTACTCGTCTTCGCATCAGTCAATTTTGTTTACGCATGGATGGTTGATACAACACGAAGATCTAACACTGCCAATTTTGTGGAGGAACCATCACAGTCAAGCATATTCTGCCTGAATGTGATGAATTGACTGAGATTTGTGGACATTACAATATTCAACGGCGTTTACACTTTGGTGCTGAGAGATGATTTCAGGGCTATTGATCATGTCATCGATTTCTTATGCCACCTTAATTTCTTCAATTACATTTAATATTATTTAGCTTAGTTATAATTAATTAAATTAGAATTAGAATAATTACTTAATATTTTGTTTGGTTTTGTTTAATTCTTTAATGTTAATTGTAGTTTTTATGTTTACCTTGATAAACTATTTTAACTGTTTAGTCCTAGAATTGTAGTAGTAGGAGTATTAGTGTTTAGGTTTTAGTTTTATTCTCTCTAGTTTTAGATTGGTTTATTATTTGTCTCGGCAATGATTACCCTATTTGGTTTTTTACCAGAAAAAAAATTAATTTTACAATTTTCAGGCAGTTGGAAAATTAAAATCAAATTTTATAATTTTTTTTACTGGAGGCTAATATTCCTAGTTACTGTATCCAAAATAGCATTATTTGTATTTATTAATTAGTATGCCTTTATATGGCTTGCAACTAGATTCCACATTTGATTTTTCGTGCCAGTACAGTGGTGGGGAATGCAGTGTGCATACATGGGCAGTGCCCAGTAGCGTAGCCAGAGGGAGAACGTGCCCACCTGCAAACTAATTAATTTTAGCAAAATATATAACCTATGAAGGTTTTTAGCAAAACAGCTTCCCAGCAGCCCAACAGTTGTGTAATTTTATGTGCCAAAATTGCATAAAATATGATTTCTATTGATAAAAACTTTCAAAATTTCCCCAAGAAGGTTAACCTACTGAACCTTTATGCGACCCAGGGAGGTCGTGCCTAAACTCCCCCTCCCAAAAAATTATCCTGGCTACTCTGCTGGCAGTGTCACATGCATTTGTGAACGCATTTGACAGCTACAAACATAGTAGTTGAAAATCTTAAGTTATTTCCATTTTAGTTTTATCTCGTATAGCAAGTGGATATGGGTTTTTTTTCATATTGTTATAATTTTTTCCATATGCCAGCACCTGGTTTGCAGCTACCTTCCCAATTTACTTGCATGTGTATACCCAGTTTAAGCAAATCTTTGATCAAAGTTGTGATATGAAGTTCGTTCAAATCTTCATCTGTTACAGTCACTTTCTCGTGGATATAAGTCATAGCTAGTCCATTTAAGCGATCTCTTAAGTTTTATTTCTGAAATATGTGGCCATTGCCAAACATATTGAAGTCTCTTACAGATATTGTACACACATATATATTTATTAACAGATCTAAGTTTACTGTTAACATTTGAAATTATATTTGTAGACGATGAAAGATATTTTTAAAAACTCAATAGCCCTTTAGGAGATGTACAAAATTATGTGCAATTTTTTGTTTCAATTCAGTATATTATTTTCCTGATATAGCGCGAAATACCTTTTTTAAAATAGTATTATTTATTTGCCTATTTTAGGGTCTTATACAACAGATATCTGTAAAAAAATAAGTGTTTTACTGTATTAAATTGGCGTACAATACAATGATTCAACTGTGCGGAGGGAGCAGTCTCACACCGGGTTACGCCGAGGCATTGTTGAGCAAAGTAGTGGAACGGGAAAGTTAATTGATCTGGAGTGTCAGTTAAAAGGTGTGTGCTCGTGGTTTGATCGAAGGAGACAAGAGCAAATGGCAAATGGCGCTGTTCACAAAGGCGACAAGAGTTAACCATTAGACAACAGCTGTTTCTTTCCCACACTTTGCTCTCTGCGTATTTTCGTTTGGCGAAAACTTTCTCAAGTTATGTTTCATACATTTAGGGCGCTATTGAGTTTATTCAGAGATACTAGATTTAATTAAGTTAACTCCTGCGATCAGTGAATAAACACTACAACTCTGACATTCTAAACGTATTTCTATAAAAGTATGTGTCATCGATTGACAACATATGAAATAGTTGCTCTTTATAAGAATGTTATTGGAGGACGTGTCTAAATAATGCTGTCCTATTCGTCCGTAAAACTATACCACCCACTTTCAGCGAAAATCTACATGTCCTAATTTTAATTGGCTATTATATTATTTCATCTTAGTTTTAATGTGCTCGTCGCATAAAAACGTGAACAAATCCGTTTGTAAAAGGCAGGCAAGTAGGTTAAAGGTAAAACGTTAAAAATCACCCTAACATATCCCGACTAAAACCTTTCCGTGATTCAAAATCCATTTTATATCCTACAGATACGGCTTTACTATACTGAACGCGATCGAAATCGTTTACGTTGATTTAACATCAATAAATTCATTAAACGAAAACAAGTAGAATCTAACATAAACAAAAATACTTTAAAGTCAGCATCTGTTTACGTAAAAAAAATTATTTTAGTTACTTCTCAATAAATATTTACAATTAACATAAAAATAACATAAGCTATGCGTTAAAATGGCTGTTATACCTTATAACATAAAATCAACTATATAGTGTTCGTATTTTGCTGAACACGGGCGAAATAGATTGCGTTGATTTAACGTCAATAAATTCACTAAACGAAAACGACTAATATAAACGAAAATGTTTTCAAATCAAAACCTACTGCTTAGGTCAACAAAGAAAAATTTTGCTTTAGTTACATTTCATTAAATAATTATAATTAATATAAATAAAGTAAAATAACCTATGCGTTAAAACAGCTGTTCTACCACATAACCCAAAATATAAAATCAACTGTTATATGAAATCATGTTATCACTTATTTTAAGTCAAATGGGACGAAATAACTATATTGCATACTTTGCCCCTTTTTAAATGTGAAAAGTTTTCCCATTATATAAAACTAAAATGAATACATACAATTTAATTAATTTTTGGAACTGTATTAACAATCAAGTGCCATCTACTACAAGTTAACAAAGTTTATTTGGACTTGAGTGGATGAATAAAGGCTGTTTTATTAACGATTGAAAATTTGAACAAGATATATAGAAGGAGAGTGTGCGCTAATGGAAGGGATTTAATCATGTAACTTACCACCGCTTCAATGCTATTTATGTATCTCCCCATTCTTTAAACAATTATAGCCGGTCGAAATAATACAGTATTCTTTGTATTAAAGCTCAAAAAATTCGTAGACTCAAGGTCTAAAATGAAATACACATTTTGGGTATAAATAAATCAAATCTAAAATAAAATAACAATTTTGCTTATAAATAAATTTAAAATAAATTACACTCTTTTGTATTAACTTGCCAAAAAAACCACAACGTACTGATTTATTTAGCAGACGGGTTTGGCACTAGGTTGTCGCATTATTCAATGCTGTGAATCACTGAGAATACTCACTGACAAGAAAAATGCACTGACCTAGTGTGAAACGCGTCTGCTGAATAAATCAGTACGTAGCGTTTTTTTTTTTGCAAGTTAATAGAAAAAAGTGTAATTTATTAAAAAAACCTCAATTACAACACAAAAAACTGCAAAAACAAAATCTCATATTTCTGCAAGTAAAATATTTTTACCAATAGCGTGTTCCGCTTGCCCACATAATTAGCTAACTGTTGGGAGAAGCGTTTTGACTCTCGTCACAAAGACATGTAAACGTGCCACAAGTGCGTGAATAATGCGTATTGCTGACAGGTGGTTTTAAATATTTTGTATGTAGAACCTAAGTACTGTATAAACATATTATATCTATGATATACCTATATTTTTACTACATACATCTGTAATGTAAATTCCCAATCTAGCAGTAGCAATTCGTGGGGAGGTTGCACGGTTGCACAACCCCCAAACCAGACATCAATAGAAAAAAATATATATTTATCATTGTCAGAATTTTTTACATTGTTGATGGTGGTTATTCATCATATAACATGATTTATCATTATAAGTAATAATAAAAACGTCATAACTTGCAGCTTACTTGTGACCGCTCGCTCAGTAGCAGACAGTCTCGTTCGACCTAGTTACAGGGAAACCTGCAACACCCAGTGACGTCGCTCCTAATGGAGAAAAATCATAGGAAGGACCAGATAGATTGAAACAGCTAGGCAGCGCCGTAAGGCTCCTTAGGTTGCAGATCGGCTGCAACCTCGGGAATGTTCGGTTGAGATCGGTTTCGTCCGAGGAGAAGCTTTTCCGCTCCGCTCTGAGTTTGTCGACATTCAGAATTAAAAATAAATTGAGTTTTTTTGTTAATAAATGAGCATATGGCTTGAGATTCGGTGTCTTAAATAAATAACAATATTATAAAAAATGCTAAATATTTCCTTCAATAGAATAAATCACAAAGTATTACGCAGTATCTACCTATTTTTCCCTTTAACTGGTCTCTAGGTTTTTATGAATACGATTTCTTTGCCTTAAACAACACTTTACAATCTGCAACACCCATAAGTTTTATGTTATAGCCACTTCTATACTAGCCCCAGCCGCCACTGCAATCTAGTAATGCCTCGATTCTAATAAACCAGTGTTTGTCAAGCTTTGGGTTACGACTATAATAAAACTACCCTAGTTCAATACAACTTGTATGTTACTTAGGGTCCGTAATATTGAGGTCCCACTCTATTAGTATTACCTACGTCTTGATTTATAATACAAATAGGACTTGACAAATGATATAAAGAAACCTTTTTAATGTCAATTCCTAGTTAAGTCTACAAAGAAAAATTTTATTTTAGTTACTTTTTATTAAATAATTACAATATTAATATAGATAAACATATGTTAATACAATACAAACTTAACAAATGCTTTAAAACAGCTATATATAGACTATATAATAGCTATATATAGGCTATCATAAAATCAGCTGTTATCATATGGTATCAATTATTTTAAGCGAAATGGGACGAAACTAAATTGCATACCTTACCCTTTTTGCAATTCTCCCATATAAATCTGTTTCTCCCATTTAAAAGTAAAATTAATTCATTAAAATATTAATTCATTTAATTAATATTCGAAATAACTGAATTACCATAAAGTGTAATCCACAATAGATTTAAACAAATGTATTAGAACTTGGGTTTATGAATAAAGGTTATTTTATTAACGATTGAGTATTTGAACAAGATAATTATAAGGAGAGTGTGAACCAATAGACGACATTGAAAAATACAGATCTGTGACGTACAAATCAGGTACAACATACTCTTGGCATAACAGGTTCCCCTATATAACAGTGTTTATTGTTTATATTTTCTTAAATTTACTTTCCTCCTGGACGCCAGTTGAGAACCCCTGTTATAGTGTTAAGGTATTATTATAACACCTTTTATTACCAAATATTCGACAATTGTAAGTTAGAGTTTATAGTAGCAACACTCACTGATGATGATGACTTTGTCATTGAAACGCGTATGAGTAAATAAATGATTAATTTGTGAGCCTTGTGTATGTCTTTTATTTGTTTTAACATAACCTCACAAGGTAAATCAAATAATAGTTGTATAACATTTATATAACTTGCAGTTTTTGTGTAGTTACATCTCGAGGTTTTTAAAATTACTACTTTTAATATCACTTGGCCAAAAAAACCACTACTTACTGATATTTTTCAGCAAACTCGTTTTGGACTAAGTCAGTGCATTGTTTAATGCTGTGAGACACGGAAAAGACTGTTTTTTTTTAATTTATTTTTTTAGTAACATATGGGAAAGGCTTAAAATTGAAAGTCGTAGGAAAACAATAAACTTGTGAAAATAATTATGAATCACAAATAACCTTATTTTTAAACACACTCATATATCGGTTATTTGTTCAAGGAAACACTGCATTATTTAAAAACCCCATCAAAGGGGGCTATTGCCCCTCCCCAGAGAATTAGCATACTACTTATTTTTAGAAATATTTTTTGTCATATTCCGAACACATTTAAATTTATCCAAGTTTACATTGAAAAAAATATTTTTCATTTAACTTTTATTTTAAAGCAATGTAGGGCTCTATATTGTTTATACATTTATGTAATGTTAAGTGTATAAATTCATCTGATAGCATTGGTAGTTCCGCCCAGCATAAACCACACTAACGTGTTACAAGTCGCGCACGAGTTCCACACTAGCTCGGCTATAATAACAGTCTGTGTACTAACACTCCGCGTCGTCCTTGTCAGACCGACCCGTTTGATGAAAGTTAATCAGTGTTTTCTACTTACCCCTGGCCCCGTCTGTACACCTGTGTATGTAAAGTCAGGTAAAACGCTTGTTCTGATGGAAAAAAATACACAAATTTCCTCTGATTTTCAAGTATAAGAATAGCTTAAAATTTCAATTCTAGGCCTTTTTTTTATTTTTGAAAGTTATTTCTCCCAAACCCACCCTATGTTTTTCCTACCATTAGGATAAAGAAAGACTACACTGGAGCCGCCCTTGACCACATCTTATCATTGCGCCTTGATACCAAAAGTAGTAACATTTTTATGATTCACGATGGAATTTAACAATGTTCCACAGCAATAGGATTCTGTTTATAGCCACTGCACTTGGATGAGGCTAATTGCCGGACAGAATGAACCGTCCAATCGTTGTCCTAAGAGAACATTTTGCTATCACGTTAACCGATGTTCGAGTGGCCAGAGCAGTGTCGTATAGACTTCCATATACAGATGAAGAAGAGATTTAATTTGTAGAAACTCGGTAATCGCTTGGATAAGGATATTTGCCGGAGAGAATGAACCGTCCAATCGTTGTCCTAAGAGAACATTTTGCTATCACGTTAACCGATGTTCCAGTGGGCAGAGCAGTGTCGTATAGACTTCCATAAACAGATGAAGAAGAGATTTAATTTGTAGAAACTCGGTAATCGCTTGGATAAGGATAATTGCCGAACAGAATGAACCGTCCAATCGTTGCCCTAAGAGAACATTTTGCTATCACGTTAACCGATGTTCCAGTGGGCAGAGCAGTGTCGTATAGACTTCCATAAACAGATGAAGAAGAGATTTAATTTGTAGAAACTCGGTAATCGCTTGGATAAGGATATTTGCCGGACAGAATGAACCGTCCAATCGTTGTCCTAAGAGAACATTTTGCTATCACGTTAACCGATGTTCCAGTGGGCAGAGCAGTGTCGTATAGACTTCCATAAACAGATGAAGAAGAGATTTAATTTGTAGAAACTCGGTAATCGCTTGGATAAGGATATTTGCCGGACAGAATGAACCGTCCAATCGTTGTCCTAAGAGAACATTTTGCTATCACGTTAACCGATGTTCCAGTGGGCAGAGCAGTGTCGTATAGACTTCCATAAACAGATGAAGAAGAGATTTAATTTGTAGAAACTCGGTAATCGCTTGGATAAGGATATTTGCCGGACAGAATGAACCGTCCAATCGTTGCCCTAAGAGAACATTTTGCTATCACGTTAACCGATGTTCGAGTGGCCAGAGCAGTGTCGTATAGACTTCCATAAACAGATGAAGAAGAGATTTAATTTGTAGTAACTCGGTAATCGCTTGGATAAGGATATTTGCCGGACAGAATGAACCGTCCAATCGTTGCAATAAGAGAACATTTTGCTATCACGTTAACCGATGTTCCAGTGGGCAGAGCAGTGTCGTATAGACTTCCATAAACAGATGAAGAAGAGATTTAATTTGTAGAAACTCGGTAATCGCTTGGATAAGGATAATTGCCGGACAGAATGAACCGTCCAATCGTTGCCCTAAGAGAACATTTTGCTATCACGTTAACCGACGTTCGAGTGGCCAGAGCAGTGTCGTATAGACTTCCATAAACAGATGAAGACGAGATTTAATTTGTAGAAACTCGGTAATCGCTTGGATAAGGATATTTGCCGGAAAGAATGAACCGTCCAATCGTTGCCCTAAGAGAACATTTTGCTATCACGTTAACCGACGTTCGAGTGGCCAGAGCAGTGTCGTATAGACTTCCATAAACAGATGAAGAAGAGATTTAATTTGTAGAAACTCGGTAATCGCTTGGATAAGGATAATTGCCGGAAAGAATGAACCGTCCAATCGTTGCCCTAAGAGAACATTTTGCTACCACGTTAACCGATATTCGAGTGGGCAGAGCAGTGTCGTATAGACTTCCATAAACAGATGAAGACGAGATTTAATTTGTAGAAACTCGGTAATCGCTTGGATAAGGATATTTGCAGACATAATCAACCGTCCAATCGTTGCAATAAGAGAACATTTTGCTATCACGTTAACCGACGTTCGAGTGGCCAGAGCAGTGTCGTATAGACTTCCATAAACAGATGAAGAAGAGATTTAATTTGTAGAAACTCGGTAATCGCTTGGATAAGGATAATTGCCGGAAAGAATGAACCGTCCAATCGTTGCCCTAAGAGAACATTTTGCTATCACGTTAACCGATATTCGAGTGGGCAGAGCAGTGTCGTATAGACTTCCATAAACAGATGAAGACGAGATTTAATTTGTAGAAACTCGGTAATCGCTTGGATAAGGATATTTGCCAGACATAATGAACCGTCCAATCGTTGCCCTAAGAGAACATTTTGCTATCACGTTAACCGATATTCGAGTGGGCAGAGCAGTGTCGTATAGACTTCCATAAACAGATGAAGAAGAGATTTAATTTGTAGAAACTCGGTAATCGCTTGGATAAGGATAATTGCCGGAAAGAATGAACCGTCCAATCGTTGCCCTAAGAGAACATTTTGCTATCACGTTAACCGATGTTCGAGTGGCCAGAGCAGTGTCGTATAGACTTCCATAAACAGATGAAGACGAGATTTAATTGGTGGAAACTCGGTAATCGCTTGGATAAGGCTAATTGCCGGACAGAATGAACCGTCCAATCGTTGTCCTAGGAGAACATTTTGCTATCACGTTAACCGATATTCGAGTGGGCAGAGCAGTGTCGTATAGACTTCCATAAACAGATGAAGACGAGATTTAATTTGTAGAAACTCGGTAAGCACTTGGATAAGGATATTTGCCAGACATAATGAACCGTCCAATCGTTGCCCTAAGAGAACATTTTGCTCTCACGTTAACCGATATTCGAGTGGACAGAGCAGTGTCGTATAGACTTCCATAAACAGATGAAGAAGAGATTTAATTTGTAGAAACTCGGTAAGCACTTGAAGTGACAGCTCTGGCGTTAGCCTACATTGTAAGAGTGAGGCATTATTTACCGCCTGCGAGTGACAGTGCCACTTAGCAAACACACGACCTAATGGATCCCTGACCTCCGTGCTCAGCGCTCGCGGGGCGGGGAGTCTACTTTACTTATCTAATGTCTGCACAAAAACGTTTGCCAAACAAATGAGAGATCGTTTCATGACGTTAAAATTATAAACGCATTTTAAAAATAATTTGAATGGTAACTGTGGGATTTGTATGCGTAATAGATGCTGGCAAAAAATACTTGGTGATTTAGAATCTTTAAAACCAAAAATGTGTTTGTAACGCCCCAGCATATTAACAAGACAAACACAACTTGACTTCACAATACACGCGTTTTATAAAATTAATGATTAGTGATTAATAATAATTACTACATTACAATACAGCTACAAATTATCCGGTTGGGAAAGATTTCGTTTTAAAAAAAAAGTTTACTAATTCACAACGTAAACAGTTGAAAGAGTTAAACACTGACCCCATGTTTCTACAACAACCATATAGCGGGATTGTTCATCCATCTTTGAGAAGTATATTTCTAGCTATGGGAAAGTTGGCTAAGTGGCAAAGCGCTAGACTTCGAACATGAAGATACTCAGTTCAAATCTGACTTAGACCCCATAAATTAAAAAAAATTTAATTATTAAATAACTATTTGAAAAACTCTATTAACATCAATTGTCATCCACTATAGGTTTAAAAAAATGAATTGAACTTAATTGAATGAATAAAAACATATTTTACTAACGATTGAAAATTTGTGCACGATATATATATATATATATATATATATATATATATATATATATATATATATATATATATATGAGGAGAGTATGAGCTAATAAAAGGAATTGAAAAATAAAGTATAAATAAAAATACAAAATTGAAAAGAAGTTGAAAAATCGAAACGGTATTATTACGAGTCTCCGAGAGCATATCGAGGGACATAACGTATATAAGTGCAGCATATCCCTTTTTTAAATCGGTTAACCCGGAAAACGGTTATACGTATAAAGCTGGGACAATAAAATATGTATTGTATTTCAAATGTTTCCGCATCGTAAGAAAATAGGCAATGATTAAACACGGCGTAAGGTAAGCAAGATTACTACTAACCGTCTTGGCAGGTTGCGTTCTTTCTCCTGCATAACTGAAAACACTCCCTTGCATTAATGTATTTTGTTTGGGTCGCTCTCGTTACTAGTGCACGCTTTCATAAATAAATCTATGGTAGGCCCTTGACATTAAATTGCCTACGCAGTGCCGTATTTATCTCAGACTGCAGTGTGCTTATTTATT